>CM059189.1:13350601-13661578 GCA_030323885.1 Branchipolynoe longqiensis
TAGCAACACCTATGCATATGGTTTCTAAAAGGTGAGAGCATGTCAATCTGCAGGATCAGAGTTGCATGGCTTCGAAAATATGGGTTAATCTTCAATTCCACTCACATGTTTCTATTACGATTGAGGGGTTGTTTATTTCAGTTTTACGCCCTGGCAAAATCTAAAATCATCAGGATGGGCATCGACTGATGGGGACTTCATAGTGCTGGGAGATTAGGCTGTCATAGTACCATGGCCTGATATCCCACTCAGTCACAATATCCCAATACTGAGCTAACCACTCTATCCTATCCTAGTAATGCAGAGCGTCAGGATAGGTAGTGACAAGTATTAATTGTGTAAGTCATTGGTTTGAGCCGGCCAGGATTCGAAACCCCAACCTTCTGCACTGGAAGTCCGAGCTCCACCGAATGGCCACCACGTCCTGTGCGCCTATTGATTAGCGAACTCAGGTCACATTTATACATGCCGTTGTTAAAGTCTAAACTCTTTTTAAAATATAAGTAAATAAAATGGGATAATTGCTACGCACAATATATAAATTGGATGCCTTATCTACATAAATATAATAATTAGACAACTCGACAGTTCTAAAAAATGCTATTGTCATGGGGGTGGTGAAAATGGGAAATATTGTGCCTAGAGCGGGACTCGAAGCCACATCTCTTTGCATTCCGGGCCAGTGTGCTAACCATTACACCACCTAGGCTCCCTGATATCAACACACTACCCACGCCTACCTGTCTATGTGGTTACTTGGCTGAGAGGTCAGTGCAGAGCACTACACTATTATACACAGATACATGGAACACATTCATTCTGAAGTGTCCATATTGCAGTGCTGCTATTTTGTGTCTGACTTCGATGCTCGTAAAAGCGATTCCCTCCATTTTATTCTTTAAACCATTAGAAGCACCGGTTCTAATATGACCTCATATGTTGCTAGCACGTACAACCCCAAAGAAATTAAGCCAAACTAAGACCATAAGAGTTGCATAGTCCGCTGATTTGGAGTTCCTGGTATATATATATATATATATATATATATATATATATATACATATATATATATATATATATATATACATATATATATGTCATTGTTTTGGTTTAGAAAATGTGATGCTTTCATTGGACTATGCAGCTTTAAATACTATGAGAAAAATTCAACTTACCCTTTTGATATTTACCATCGACAGCAGGTTGGCGTGAACGGATATATGCGTTTCCTCATATTATAATTAGTTTGTATTATTTTCACATAGAGAGATCCCAATACTCGATTAGGGGATAACACAAACCATACATTATTGGGATAAACAGGGTGAGAACTAGTATTATAGCATTCTTAACTTTGAGGTCAATTTAGCAAATAATTTATATCTAAAATCTTGCTTTATTTTGTGTGTGTGTATAAATAACCTCGTTTATTGAAATCTATCTTTTTGGTAGTTCTAAATTAAAAGTAAACAACAATACAAGAATCATTGAATGTGCCATATTAGTGCATCTGAACTTGGTGTTTGTGTCCCTAGTGCCTGTTGTGTGGTCTAGGGGACAGCAGTGACAGGGGAGGGAGTAAGGTCACGATCATTGGTCAGCCCACATACTAACATACATCACACGCGCGCACACACACACACACACACACACACGCACTGACACATACATACACTGGCCCGCACCAATGCGGATATGCCAAGGAGTAAATTACCCATTTAGTCTACCCTACCCCATATAGAACCCCCCCCCCCCCCACCAACTCGCCCTCCTCCCGACCCCCCACCAACAGCCACCAGGGGGCGCCATAGGGGCAGACACATACGGTTCTTGGATACGTACAGCGCCTATGTGGATGTGTGGATGTATACAGCACACTGTGGTCCACTACGTTCAGTTCAAGATGCATAAACGCAGAGACACAACCACCACCACCGAACCCAACACCATCACGGCCGTCAACAAAGTGGTTGTTAAGCAGTTCTTCTAATTCCCTCGGATGAGTGGTTTGTGTGAGGGTGAGTGTGACCCTTCACCAGCCAGTCTTCACGGCTGGTTCCCGCACATCCTGTGTGAGTGTGGGTGTGGTTGTGAGTGTCTCTGTGTATGCGGTACATAACGAGTAAGGCGTGACGTGCCCTGCTGCTGGAGCATGGCGTGAAACGTGCCACTGGGGATGCACCTGTAGGCTCTACCCGGCCTGTTAACACGTACGGACGATACCAGGTCCTGCAGGATGGCGCTGGTTCTGGTGCTCAAGTCGGTGGAAGGGTTACGTGGGAAGGCGGACAGGGCGGCTAAGGTAACCTTCAGAGGTGAGTACCCCCCCGCCCCTCCCACACACACATACACACACTGGGGCAGTGGGAGGTGTTCGGCGCGCATTAACAAGTCGCCTACGACCCTTCAAGCCACACTAAAGGCCCTGTCACATTACGGCGTATGGCGGGAGCGTATTCAAAACCTACGTCGAAAATGGGAAAAAGCTGCGCGGGATGACGTATCATGACCTTTGGTGACCTCTCGGGTGTTTTTGAGATTATGCGGGACCTATGAGGAGCGTACGAGGAGGGTATGGGAGCATACTGTGACATTTTTTTACGGTTTTGAGTGGCATGTGGAGCGTATAAGGAGCGTATGAGGAGTGTATGAGGAGCATATGAGGAGCGTATGCGAAGGATATGCGAGACCTATGTTATCTCTCCTTGGTCGGCCACCTGGTGGCTCCTGGGTATATAGTGCATCGCCTTTATATACCGAGACCATAGGTCGGGCATACGCGGGCATACGCTACTCATACGCTTTGCATATGCTACAAATACGCTCCCATATGCAACTCGTAGGTTCTGCGTACGCTTCATATGCCAGAGATACGCCCGTGACGCAAGTTGAGCGTATAAGTAGCATACACCGGCGTACCCCTAGTTTACGCCGGCGTACCCCCTAGTGTACGAGGAGCATATGCCATCATATGAGAAGCGTATGAGTAGCATATGAATCATACGCTTCCGTAGCATGCACAAACAAATTTGGACGGACGGACGGGAGAAAGCGTATGGTGGCGTACAACGGCATAAGCCGGCATAGGCCAGCACATGATGGCCTGTGCATAGCATATGCATAGCATATGTGTAGCATATGCATAGCGTACGGTGGCGTATGGCGGCATATGCCAACATATATGACGTAAAGCGCCTACGCCGCTGTATGCTCCCGCAAAAAACCCTAATGTGACAGCCCCTTTAACATGTATGGTGCAGCCAACATTGGCAAGCTTTCTCGACTTGAACATAAAGGGGCGTATTTACATTTGGTGGTAACCAGAACTACACATAAGGTACTCAAAGAGGTCGCTGTGTAAACTGTGACAATGTGTGGATACAGTCTTCAGACTCAGTGATTGTTGCTAGAGCGGTATAGCGGCCTGTATACTCGTGACCAGGGGGACATACATACTAAACATAGATACATTCTAACGTAGTAACATACATACACACATACAATAGTAACATATTGACACATCCATACACACAAACATACACACATGTATATACACGTACATACACACATACACATATATATATACACACATATTCACATATATATATATATATATATACGCGCACATACACATACCATGTCACATGTATATAGTGATACACATACACACACACACACATACACCTGATATAGTGATGCACATACATACACACTAACAATTAACATGCAATGATGTAACCATGATACATACATAAATACACACATACTTACGTATGGATGTGTGCATGGGTGTATCTGTATGTATAATTGTATATTACCATGTAGGTATGTAGCTATGTGTGTATGTATATATCTATTTATGTGTGCACATATTTATGTACATACGCACATATATGTGCATACACATGTATGTATGCCGTCACTATGTGTGTACGTATGGATATCTATGTGCGTATGCGCATTGCAAGAAATCTCTGATGTAAACAAGAAGACTCAATGTGTCTATATATAATATATATTCATTCATATCTGGATATGTGCCATAATGTGGTGTAATAACTATAAATAAGAAGGAATGGTGAATTAATCCGAACTTTGTTGAAATGAAATAACCTATGGAAATATTTTGATGATGGAAGATCAATGCAGTACACATACACACATGCATACACATATAATTTATAAACACGCACATATGTTAACTTACACGAATTCGGATATAACTCGACAATTCAATCTTTAATTCAAAGGTAATTCGGTAAACTGAACCCAAATTAGCGTAACATTTTTCACAATGAATTTGTATGGACCAACGATCCTGTTATAATAAGGTGTCACCATAGTTACTACTATTATCAGTAGTGACTGCTGGGTAGTTGTCTTTTACTTATATTATGTAATACATAGACAATGATTTTGTAGTTTAATCTCTTATTTTGTACACAGAGGTGCATGTTATACGTGCCTGGAAGTCCTATCGATATCCAATTACACATCCTTACCATACTGAGTCTGGTATGCAGTAAAACCTCTCTAACTGTAATGTATATATATATGCATGCATGCTCTATTTTAGACCATGCATGCCCATAGAGTCTATGACTCTCTGTGTAGGAACACACTCTAACTTAGTCTAAGATGAGCGCAATGCAAGCTCACCGTGTCAGACACTTGACCTATATGGATTGTGCGATCAACCTCCGACAAAGGTGACTTTAATCTCAGAGATCCCTTTCCACTTGAGATTAAATGTGGATCAATCATCAAAAGGTACTCCCACGCATGTCACCTGCATGGTGAGCTGCATTATATCATCGCTAGCAGAAGGTGTTAAGTATTATTATATCAAGGTTGGGTGAGTGTATACACAAGGATGCATATATATACATACATATATATAACCCATACACATTTATATACAGATAACAAACGTTAACATATATGGTATACATACATATATATAATATGTACAAATACATATAACAAAAAGCTTATTTTATTAACGACACCTCTAGAGCGCATTGATTTTTTTTATTGTATCATCGGCGATTGCACGTCAAACATATTTCTTTGGAGGAAATCCCACATCAAACATTGTCTCGGTCTATCTGTCGGGTGTATTGCTATGGCGCGGTAGGCGTCCTTTAATGGCCGGTACACACCTACCGTTTACGATTCGCGCACTAAAACTCGCGACTCGACCCGACCCGCTTAAAACTGAAAATGGGCCGATTCGTTTTTCGAATCGCGAATCGCAATCGTAAACGGCCGCTTTTAGCACTAAAAACTTAGTTTTATGCGCGAATCGCAATCGCTAGGTGTGCGCGGGGGGCGCACACCTAGCGATTTTTGTGCGGCGAAACGGGCAGTTTTCGATCGTAAACGGGAGGTGTGCGCGCACAAACGGTAGGTGTGTACCGGCCATAAGTCTATCGTTGATATGTTATAGCCCTGTCACACTATGACGTATCTTGCCGGCATGCCGCCAGCGCACAAAATCACTTTTAATCAAACTTTTCGGCATCAGCGCAATGTATTGGTAGCGTGCTGCCAACGTTGAGAGAAAAAAACAAAAAAGTTTGGCACTCCGTCCTGATATGACCTTAGATGTTACGAGGACGTAAAACAACAATAAGCAAAAAAGCAACAGTTTGGCGCAACGAGCCTCACGCGCACGCGGCGTGTGCCTAGCATTCGCATAACGTTATTCCAGCGATCTCGACACGCTCCTAACGTCACCATAATATTGGCACCCGCACGTTGTCGCGCGTTGTCGGTCGTCGAAAGTTTTGTGCTTGGCCGATCCCCTAACGCGCGCCGCCAACCCTCGTCGACCGTCGCCATCCATCAACATCTACCAACGCGTGCCTAACGCGCGTGTAACGCTTCCAGACGTCTCCCGATGTTTCGCCCAAAAATGACACACGTCGACGCCCGTTGGCGAGAAACGTCGTAATGTGACAGCGCCATAACCAAAGTGACAATGATTTCCATTAATTCCACTCACGCAGGTGGCGCCCCATTCGCGCGCTCCGTACTAAAGGCCCTGTCACACTACGACGTAACGACGTCGACGTAGGGAGAACGTGAAGAACGTTGAACTTCTCGGCATAGTATGCAAATTTGGGCACAAGTTGAACGTGGATGCAGCGTAGTGGACGAGAGCGTAACGTCGGTAAAGCGTAGTGATACCGTAATTCAACGAGAGAGGTCAACGTAATGACGCTCACGGAACGTTATGAACGTTATTCCATGGCCAGAAGGACGTTACATGACGTTAGCTATGTCATGAGACGTTGAACGTACGTTGAATGCACGTTCTCCTGACGTTCTCCTGACGTTCTCCTGACTTTCCCATTACGCCGCATGGACGTTTCCACCGGTTTTAATGTGGGTCAACGAGTGGAACGTAGAGGAACGTAGTGAGGAACGTTGGCCTAACGTCCGTTTAACGTCATTGACGTTCGCTGAACGTGAACAGAACGTACGGCGAACGTAAACCCTTACGTTCGACCTACGTCAAAACTTTTGAACATGTCCAAAACATTGACGTAACTCGACGTAACACGACGTAATGTGACGTACCTCGACGTCAGTCTAACGTCATTATGACGTCATCATAACGTAATCCAACGTACATCAACGTAATGACGAAATATCACCACGTTAGGCTCACGTTCGCTCATTACGTCGTAGTGTGACAGGGTTATTAGGTGGGCGCGTGATTCCGAATAAATACAATCGATAGTATAATAAACAATATATATAATAATATAATTAACAATGGGTTTCGCTCCGTTCCTTGATATTATTATAATACATTATAATACACATATATGTACCATTGTGGGAATGTCGGTGTATACCTCCTGATTACAACGCATATATACTTAGTATAACGTATTGCACACATCTATGGCAGTGATGTCTATATATGAGTCGAGACCTATCTGACTGGCATGCGGGTATGTGTTGTATATATGTAAACACATATATATCTTCATATATATATACGACCTATATACTACGTATATGCAGGTGTAGGTGCAGCACGGTGGCGTATCCTGCCGTATGGCCAGGTAACCTTAGCAGGGCGCGGGTTCGAATAGCCGTCAGGGGGGATTGGGCGCTACGGTCAGGCTATAACTACGGAGTGCCGTAGTCCGCGCGCCACTGCCCGTCTCACCCGTGTCGTCTGAACTTGAGAGTTGTTATTTTGTTTGTTTGTTTTTTGTTTATATGTTAGAGAGAGAAAGAGAGAAAGAGAGACTGTGGTGCCTCCATTTATCTGCTGACTGTCAGGCCTAATATGCATACACAATGCATTCAGGGTATTCTGATGTACTACACTCGACCTATGGCTTCTTCGCTATGAATCTCACCATACCAGACCTGGGCCGCATTCAGGGTCCATCTCGGAGGCGCCTCGGTGACGTCTCGGTGATGCTTTTTGGCAAATGGCCGCCACATTCAGTGGTTTCAGCCAATCACAGCGCAGCCTTTCCACCTCGATGGGGGCAGCCATCTTTGAGACAACAAACTGCTTTTGCCATTCAGACTAGCGTGACGTCACGGCCATCTCCGAGGCGCCTCCGGGACGGACCCTGAACGCGTCCCAGATAGTTTGGTTTCCCATGTAATGGGGGAGGTCTTGGGGTCGAACAATGACCCAATCAAACAAGTGACTTACAAAGTGTACACTTTTGATTACCTAGCCTGGTGCTTGGCATTAACAGGATAGGGCAAAGGCTGGTTTGCTTAGCATTAGGATAATGTCACTGGGCTGAATATTGGGTCATGGTGTCGATGGGGCAAAATAATAGAGGCCACATTGTCATTCATAAGTCCGTACCCATCCTGCTATGACCTTAGATATTGCTAGGACGTAAAACCCGAACAACCAAACTTATTTTCTATAATTATTAATCTAAAATGAGGCAATTCTCTACTCTGAGATCCCAGGCAATATGATAACCAATATAGACCGGTAATAACTGTGTTGTTGTTTTGGGTTATATTGACTCTTATTATATATATATATATATATGTATATATATATGTATATATATGTATATATATATATGTATATATATATGTATATACATATGTGGCCAACCGTGATAGTTAATGGGTGACACTTACACGGATGGCGCCGAGGTAGTGGAAAAGGGAAGTAGACTATATTATATGTGCTCTATAATGCAATTATGGGAAAATAGCCAAACAGGCTATTCCTCGATGGTATTCACATTTACACAGGACTTGATATACTGTTCTAGAAGGGTCTAGTTCTCAATTCTGCCACTGCGGCTCCTTCTGCGAGTGAACTTTCTCATCAGTTAACTGACATAGATAGCCGGATTTTTATTTGCCTCCGTTGTTCTCCTTATTTAGAATATGCAATTGTTTATGTGTATATATAATATGCTATATAATAGTATAGGGTAGCCTACAGTCCTTTCTTACAATCCCATTATACATATATGTGATGGCCCACGGTCTTCCACACTGCCACACACTCACGGAAGAACACCAAGAATTAGTACAGTACGCTTCCAACTGGTTTATTACGAAAACCTATCTGCTCTCCGCGGTGTCAACAGTCAACTGACCCGCCCCCTAACTTGCCAGGTCCCACGTCGCCTCAATAGGTGGGTGGCAGGTGTGCTAGCCACATGCAGTAGAGGGCAGCCCAGTTGGGGCTCTGCCCGTGGCTAGCATGCCACCACCTAGCGCAGTTCAGTGTAACTGCGTAGGTGTGCGGTGTAGTGTCTGCCGCCACCACGTGGTAGTGGGGCTCATGTACAGACTACTACATATATATATTCATATATATATATAACGATCTGACACATATAGACCTATATATATATTGACATATAAAAAACGCGAAGTGTATATTATATATATGATATATAACGTATTATGCGAGTATAAAGATACAAAAGGGAATATTACTTATTATTATCTCAAGGCAGCATACTAGCCGTGACCCTTTTCGGGGTCAAGGTCAATGGCATTGCTGCTGCTGTAAAGCGGGGGGTCTCCTGTAGTCTTTTCGGGGATGACTTCTGGGCCTCATTCTCGATGCTAAACTGTCTTTCGTACCACATATAAAGTACCTGAAAACAAGATGCCTGAAAGCGCTAGATATTTTGAGGGTGTATCCAGCTCAGAGTGGGGAGCGGACAGAGATGTTCTGCTCTCAGTGTTCAGAACCTTGGTTTGGTCACGAGTGGATTACGGCAGCATAGTATACGGTTCCGCAAGGAAATCATATATTGGGCTGCTAGATACGATCCACCACCAGGGACTGCGCCTGGCCCTTGGGGCCTTCCGCACCTCACCGGTTCAGAGCCTCTATGTCAAAGCCAATGAACCATCATATTATATCACTTAACAACAGGAGAATCAAACTGGCCATGCAATATGTAGTCAAGATAAAAACTAATGCATTGAATCCTGCATACAATTGTCTATTCGAGCAACATGACAAATCCAGGGATGAAGCCAGGCTGAATTACATCCGGCCACTGAGGCTCCGAATGAAACATCATTTGGAGGCCTTGGGCATGGATTTGGACGTGTTGGAGGATGCCAAAGTCCCAGAACATCCCCCGTGGTCAGTGAGGAAGCCATCGGTTATCATCCTGGGACACATCCACTCGAGTACCAAGGACTGCATGCAGAGATTCAAGGCCAGTTTGCAGACCACCTCTCCATATACACTGATGGTTCGAAAGACCCAAGCCAGGTAGCTGATGTGGCAGTCTGCCGACGGGGTAAATTTGGCGTACGCTTGCCCGATCAGAGCTCGATTTTCACTGTGGAAGCCTGAGCACTCCTTCTCGCGTTGGAGTGTATCAAGGTATCCAACCACACTAACTATGTTATATACAGTGATTCATTCTCTTGCCTCCTGGCTGTTGCTGGACTGAAAACGAATCACCCTATTCTAGCACCTGTCATTTATAAAATGAACCAACTGGCAACGGATGGGTATGACACCCACCTGTGCTGGGTGCCTGGCCATGCCGGCATACAAGGAAACAAACAAGCTGATCGGGCTGCAAAGAAGGCCCTGAACTGTGATCTTGAACCGTGTCTGATCCCTCACTCTGATCTGAAACCACTAATAGCCACCCATATAAAATCCAAATGGCAACATGAGTGGGATGAAAACATTAATAAACTTAAAGAAATTGAACCATCTGTGGGAAAACCACCACAGACTCATGCGGGAGGTCGGCCGGACCAAGTGGTCCTTAGCCGCTGCCGTATTGGCCACTTGTGGCTTACACATGCTTTTCTGCTCAAGGGGGAACCTCCCCATGAATGTATTGGGTCAGACCCCACTGACACTCAAACACATTTGACTAATTTGCGTTGATTTTTTTGGCCCTGCGCCAACAATACTACACTGCAGACAATATGCATGACCTTTTTACTAAAGTAAAACAGGAAAACATTTGAACCTTTTTGAGGGCAGCTGGACTGTACCACCTCATATAGTTTACTAAATAAATTCTATCAATTATTAATGAAACTTTTCTTTTCCTATGGGAATTTGTTTCCCTTGACCACAAATATATGATTGTGAGCTTTCTAATTTAATGAGTGTCTGCATATTGATTGTCTGCTTTTACCTGTAAAAGCGCTGGTTTGAACAAAAAACAAACATTTTTCGCCGTGAATATGGCCTATGCTGCCAACATGGCATAAAGCAACCACCAATCAATCAATCAATCAAACTTGTTATTATGAGTGACAACACTGTATGGGTGGCACCATCTCGACCCACCTCTCCTCAACCGGATGTTGACCAGTGTCAGTCACATATACATATAAAGTCTTTCTCCCTTAATCAGGGTAATTTACAAATGTGGACGATTGGTCCTCATTTCACTGCTCCTTTCCCTATCCTATTAATGCTGGGAGCCAGGCTAGGTAGCGACAACTATAAATTTTTAAGTCATTGGTTTGACTCGACCAGGGTTTGAACCGTCGGTTATAACCCCTCGACCAACCAAAACGGGAGACGGACGCTCAACTATATGTTATTTGTGCATTTATTCTTTGTATCTGAGCATTTTCTGCATACTTTTATGGTGAAGGTTTACTGCTTGATTTGCGCCACCATAGTGGCAATTACTATCGAGTGACTGTGCGCGGTGGCCAAATCGGTAGAGTGTGGGCCTCGCGTGCGGGAGATTGGGAGTTCGGTTCCCGGTCGAGTCAAACCAATGACTTATATAAAATTTATACTTGTCGCTTCCTAGCCTGCCACTCAACCTTAAGTGGATAGGGCAAGGGTTGGTTAGCTCAATGTCAGGATAATGTGACTAAGTGGGATATCGGGTCATAGTGTCGGCAGCCTGATTTCCCAGTGGGGCAGCACTATAAAGACACAATGAGTGCACACTGCCACAAATCGGTATCCGTCCTGATATGATCTTAGATGTTGCCAGGATGTAAAACTCTAACAACCAACCAATTGGATGTACAATTAAATGAAACAAAAAGAGAGTTTGTGCACTTAACAATTGTTTGCACATGGAAGGCCTGGAGCTGATCACAACGGTCACTGAAGGCATGCACTATTATACATATATATAATGAGATGTGCATGACCTTAGGAATATATGAAAATTATAGCCGCAAATGGAATTAGAGAGTTTGATTTTTACCACAAATACTCATGTTATGGCCATCTACTCGCCTGCACCATAACAGTTGAGATTATGTGCGTGATATACTGAACCAGCTGCCGCCTGGTACTGCCATAGGGGCAGGGTGTATGTATACACACACACTGTCCAGCAGCAGGCAACCACCTATCGAACCACCACCATTACACGGTCCCCGGCCCTCAACACCCAAATAACCTCCGGGCAAATTACACAAAGGGCACACTAATATGCCAAATCCACATATGGCACTGTTGTGGTCAGTAGTGGCTCACAACTACAGCTCCATAATCCCTTGTGACACATTCCAAAATTCCAAAAGCTCCGAAAAATGAAGTTATTTTCACACAGTATATAAATAAACTGTAATATTGTTTATAGTCTTCATTTATCTCATTTAGTGTGGATATTCATACGTTTCTCTGGAGAAATATTAATGTGTTTGATTACTATTCATTTGAAGCCATATATGTCTATATTTTATCAAATGTTTTTGTTGGAAATGAAATGTACTAGAATATTTATGGTCTAAACTATCCCATTATTTCATTCATCAGCATGTGAAATTATGCAGATTTTGGGCTTAGAGTCGACGGTTATCAAACACGGGCGTAAGGTTAAAGGTCATGGAGCAGGAGGGGGCGATTCTTATATATTGAAAAGTAAATCTCGTTTGTAGTGTCTGTTCTTACCGAGTTCGGGGGGACTCTTGTGAGTGGTACATAGACTCCAAGCACTAACACATCGCCGTTATGTAGGCACAAATAAAGGAATAGTGAAAATAAAAGTGTAGATTAAGATCGGCTTGGTACATGTTAAAGGAACAAGAAACAGTAAAAGCATGTGTGTAGCAATGAGAAATAATGTAACAAGGAACAATGCTGTAAATGTGATGTACCAGGTAGTGCATCGGTAGGTGAATTGTGTGTAGCAATGAGAAATAATGTAACAAGGAACAATGCTGTAAATGTGATGTACCAGGTAGTGCATCGGTAGGTGAATTGTGTGTAGCAATGAGAAATAATGTAACAAGGAACAATGCTGTAAATGTGATGTACCAGGTAGTGCATCGGTAGGTGAATTGTGTCTAAGAGGGGTTGCCAGGCAGCGGAGAGTGTAGACTGGCAACGAGGCTCATCTGAGCTAAGCAGTCTGGTCAATGCAGGCCGGTGCTGGGAGAGTGGTCAATCTGCATAGAAAGTTGGACTCTGGGGGGCGAGGGGAGTTGGAGCCTGAGATCTGGGTAGGGAGGACCGAGCAGAGCAGCAACCACAAGGAGATAATTGTTGTATTGGTATTAGTTGACAAAGGTGTTGATAAAGTTGTATGCATTGTTCATGGATAATTTCCCAGTTCTTAGTCAAACAAATAAAACAAATGCTAACTAGTGAAACTCGCTGTTCAGTGATTCAAGCATATTACTATATAAGTAAACCATAATAGTGTTTGTTGTCTTTATTTACCCCAATTAGTGTGAGTATTTATATGTTTTTACTGTAGTATTTATGTTTGATTACTTTCTTAATTCTGAAATTCGAAAAATTCTTAATTTCGAAACATCACTGACCCTAAGAATTTCGGATAATGGTTTATGTGAACTGTGGTGAGTGTTGTATGGTGCCAATGTGGTTCCATAGAAAATATTGTTGGTATCAATCAATCAATCAATAGTTCCATCCTCTAGTCGAGGGTTGGATGCAATGGTTCTCCACTTGTCCCGATGTTGTGCTGTTCTGATAGACTGTGAATAATTCAAGCCTGTCCACTGTGAAATATTTGTAAACCATGATGTTCTTGGTCTCCCTCTCCATCTGCTGCCATTCACCTTCCCTTCCAACAATGTACGGTATATTGAACTCTGACGAATGATGTGGCCAAAATAAATAAGTTTCTTTGTCTGTATAGTGGCAAACAAGCTTTTCTTATTTTTAATTTTTCTGAGAACTTCTTTGTTGGTGATCTTCTTTGTCCATGATATTTTCATCATCCTTCGATAAGTCCACATCTCAAATGCTGCTAAACGTTTGTACATTTTCTTAGAGATTGTCCATATCTCTGCCCCATACATTAGAGTAGACCACACATAACACTGAAGAATACGCTTCCTTGTTTGTATTAATATCTTACTTGATGTTAACACTCTATACATTTTGGAGAATGTTGTTCGTGCTATTGTTATCCTTCTTTTAATTTCTTCCTCACATCTCCCATCATTTGTAATCTTTTGTCCAAGATATATGAATTCGGATACTTGTTCTATGTTTGTGCCATCTATGGTTATATTGACATTTGGTTTATCTGTCTTTTTACTTATAACCATTGTTTTGGTCTTCCTGGCATTCATCTTCATGTTGAATAGTATTCCAGCTTTATTGATTCTATTCACTATATCTTGTAGGTTTTTCTCACTGTCTGCTAGTATTACACTGTCATCGGCATATCTAAGATTGTTGACGTTCATGCCACCTATTGTCACTCCCTTGCAATCTTCAATGTGTCTGAAAATCGTCTCTGTGTACAGGTTAAATAGACATGGTGACAATACACACCCCTGTCGAACTCCTCGTTTAATCATAACTTCATCCGATAGGCCCTTCTCCATTTTTATAAATGCACGTTGTGTCCAGTATAAGTTCACAATTAGTTTAATGTCTTTGCCATTGACACCAATATCTTGTAAACATTTGATTAACAGTTCATGATTGACTGGGTCGAAGGCCTTCTCATAGTCAATAAAGCAGGCATAAACATCCTGGTTCACTTCACAATAACGTTCACAAATCATTCTCATATTGAAAATCCCTTCACATGTACCTCTTGCAGATATAAACCCACTTTGTACGTTACTGATTTGTTCTTCAATTTTCTGTCTGTTTCTCAGTAAAATTATTTTCAGGATCATCTTCAACATATGACTCATCAGGCTTAGTGTTCTGTACTCAGTACACAATGTTGGTTTTAGCTTCTTTGGGAGTCATACAAATATGGATTCATTCATATTCAATGGTATAAATCCAGTCTCATAGATGTCAGTTACTAGCTTATGAATGATTTGAATCCCCACTTCATCTAGTCCTTTTATCATTTCTGATGTTATCTGGTCACTTCCAGGAGCCTTACCTGCCTTTAGATCATTGATAGCCTTCTCAACCTCTGATACTAATATAATATTCCCATCTTCTTTCTCAATTGTGGGTGGGTTCCCTCTGTCATCATTGTATAGTTCGTTTACATATTCTTCCCATCTGGATTTTATTTCATCTTCTTCAAAGAGCATTTTGCCGTCTTTGTTCTTGATACATTTACTGCTTCTCTGTCTGTATCCTTGACCTGTTATCTCTTTCACTTTCTTGTGCATCTCTCTTGAACGATGTTGAGACTCAAGTTGTTCCACTACTTCACACTTCTTATTCCACCATTCATCTTTAGCTTTTTTGCATTCATCTTCTATTTCATTCTTCAGGTGTTTGTATTTAGGTGGATCAGTGGTTTTCACTTTCTTCCTTTCTGCCATCTTTTCTAGTATGGTTTGCGTCATCCATGATTGCTTTGTCTCTCGTTTTTTATTTGGTAACACCTCCTCTGCTGACTTGACCATGCTTTCTCTGAGAGCTTCCCATTCCATTTCAATGTTGTTATACTCTCTCTGAGGAGTTTCTTCATTCATCAGTACACTGAATTTGTTATGAACAGAGACATTATACTTAGTTCTGTATTTTGCATCTTTTAACATGTTCATATCCATTTGAATGTTGTTTTTAATTTTGTTCTGCTGTTTCAATTTCACTACCATACTGATTACTACTGGATTATGATCCGAACATATGTCAGCACCTGGATATGTCCTTGCCTGTTTGATACAATTTCGATATCGTTGGTTGACAAGAATGTAATCGATCTGGTTCCGACATACATCACCAGGGCTCTTCCATGTATATAGTCTTCTCTTTGGATGTTCAAATAAGGTGTTAGCAATTACTAGTTTTGATGTCAAACAGAAATTTATCAAGTATTCACCACGATCATTTCTCTCACCTAAGCCTGGTATAGAGTGCTTAAACTCTGTTAAAGTTACATAATCCAATGGTTTTGAGTCTTTTTTCTTTTTTTTTTGTGACAAGTTTTTATTCTGCCCATAACGTATAAGCTCCCGTGAGGGTGCTTGTTTTCAACGCTGGACAGCTGTGATACTGGATTGGTCTGGTCCCGCAGTCAGGAGTCTTTACCTGGTCTTTCTCGGGCCAACCTTTGCGGTTTTGGGTGTTAGTAGTTTCTATATTAGTTTTTTTTTTAATTTTCAAGTTTTTTCCTAACCTGTATATGATAACTTAGCCTACTATGTACATCTACGTAGATGACATACAGGCCTGTGGGAGAGGATCCCATCCCATTGTGGTTTGTTACAGCATCCTTTCACCCATGCCCTGTCCTTAGATAGTACACCAGTGTGCCAGAACACCCCTAGACCCTTTAGGACTGCGACTAGGTGGGATGGCTGTGTTGTATGGTTAGCCATTTTGTATTTCAGGGTGATTCGGATGCATGACCATGCCCTGCCTGGTTCTGCTTTGGTTTGTGCCAGTACACATACCCAGACGGACTGCGCCCTATGGTGATAGTCATTTCGAATTCCTTAGTACTTAGTAGGGCTAGTTTCCGTATTTGTAATATCTACCATCTTTTCTGGCCGGTCTTTTGCTTTTTGTGCCAGAACACAGCAAGCAGTGACTGCGCCCAAGATCAGGTGAGATATTGTTTCTTCAGTAGGTGGTTGTGTATTATGTTTTCTTTAAGGACCTTTTATAGTGGTCCATGCTTTCGATTGCCCGTTGTCGTGTGGGTTGATTATTCCAGGCATGTGCCTCCATGGCCAGTACACTTCTCTCATAAATTTTGCCATATTGACAAATAAATGTCTATGCCATATTGACAAATAAATATATCAGGCTGATCAGTATAATAATTAATAAACTTTAATTTAATTTTAAACAACTTTTACTTTTACAATTAACTTAGGATATATTCGAAGTGAAAGGATACAAAATTAGGTTTGGTGTGCACGCTGAAATGCAGAACATCACAGCCTTCAGTAGTAACAGCTTCTAATAAAGTGACTTGGAATTATCTTCTAACAGTCTATGCTGCCACAAATGCTTCTTAATAAGTACACCAGTATCAAAGGTCGATATGTAGGCTCAAATCTAGATAGATGTTTTGGTTTAAAAAATCGGACTATGCAGCTTTAACTTGTATTATATTGGAGCAAGTAAACAGACCAAATAAAAGAATTGATCTTTTTCAATACATGCCCTAACCCAATGGGTTAATTAGTCACACCAGCACCTGTTATCTTGACACATAGATCAGTCTCAAGAGCCTGTGCGTGATGGTAGATCCATCATTGTGTCTTACTGCCAAGATCCTACTTCTCATGGCGGTATGCTAGCCTCCCTTTGTGCTTTATAAATGTTGCAAGCTGCTTAATCTGTGTCACTTAGACATACTATTTTGATTAAAGGAGTACTGGTTTATTTGTCAACTCTTTCTCTCGTGATATACAACGCAGTTGTATTGGCCTCGATATAGCAATCATTAATGTTTGATGTTCGCTTTTACTTAGTCTCTTTGCCATGATTACGGTTATGGAAAAAACGAGAGTTTGGTCTAACTAAATTTGTGTTATTATTCTATTATTACCAACGAGACCAATTACCCGATTGGGATGAACTAGTGGTTAGAGTACCCGCTTCGTGTGCAAGAGGTCGTGGTTGCGATTCCTGTCCAATTCCAAGTCCATTCCAAGTCAAATCAGAAACTTACAAAATTGATACTTGTCGCCATCTTGTCTGATGCTTGATACTGCTATGCAGGTTTAGCTCGGTAATATGACGTACTAAATGGTAGCAAGATAAATGCTACTTCACGTTATTAGTATCACTGCTATCAAGCTGCCAGGCTGTTTATGGGATCTCAGTGGGGCAGCACAATAAAGCTACCATGAATGTGCAGTCTATTGAGTCAGTGGCGGTACTGATATTAGATTAAAGGTTCGGAGGATGTACATTCCAAACAATCAACCCTTTTCCCATTTTATATGCGCACCTCCTTTCCTACGATCTCAGTTTAAACTCTTAATTCTCCGGCGTCAACATTCCTTCTCCACTTCCTCTTTCTCTTACTGTTCTTCGTCATCAGGTATTTATTGAGTTTATATATACTTAAATAAAATGTTGTCTATTACGCAGTCAATAGGAGGTAACCTGTTGGAGTATACAGATGACATTTTGAACGCCTCGGTTAACTCCTACAAATGGTCCTGTATCTTTGGACGACCACAATGCCCCCTGTGGGAGGTTCTCCAGAACAAATGCTCATCTAGGCGTTTCCAGAATCAATTATTATGCTAAGGCAAGCACACTAATGCAATCGCACATCCCCGGGCCCACCCTCCAAACCCCATTTTTTACTGCATGTTTTGAGGAGTCACGTCACACACACGTGGTGTACTTCGACTCAGTCTACCATTCACTATAACTTTATAAGCAAGACGTTGATATTAATTTGAAGTGACAGTGAACCACACTCCCACCCGTACCACCAAAGGGCCTGGTTGAAGTTGGGCACTTTCACTACTGGAATAGGGCATGGACCGATTAGCAGGAAAATTAAATTTTAACTAAGTGGGATAGCACGCTATAGTGTCACTGTCAGTGACATGGTATCATAGCATGGAAACACTATAAAGCCATCATGAATGTGCATTGCTGCAAGATTCTAACCATCCCTCATTTGAATTCCGGTGTTTCCATGATGTAAGACCACAACCCACTAATTCGTCATTCACATTTCACTCCGCAGGTTTGGCCTATGAGAGCAAGAAGATCAAAGGTGCCAAGAATGCTGTTTACTTTGGAGAGGTGAGTTAGAGTTAATAATTAAGAGCCATTGTCAGTACAAAAGGTTTTATGGTACTCTTCTATCTCAGCTATATATATAGACTTACGGCTATTTGCTCTTACTAAATCATTTTAAAAACAATTAGTGAGTCTGTAGAATGGCTGGTTTAATTCCCTTAATAAATTTAAAGAAAATAGAAGAAATATGATATTATCAAAGACTATTAGTATATATATAACTATACTAGTTAACTGTATATGTACATATATATATATATATTATATATAAAAATATAATTCTAGTTAACTTGCTTACATGGGGGAAACGCTGGCACGGTTCTGGCAATGGAATTATGAACGGAAAGGAATATAAATATGCATTGTTAATTAAAGGGTACTTACTGCCATTAATTGCACTACAAATACTTGGTGTACAGTCATGTATCATGGGTGACGTGGAACTTGGTGAAGTGTAGGGAATTCCTCGAACAGAGAGGTGTATAAAATAGCAATATGCTTGGCAAAATGTGCGTCATATTTATAACAAAGTTTATTTCTGAAAAGAAATAGTAATTCTGTCATGTCCTACTGCGCATACGGATGACTATATGCATATATTACTGCATATATATTACTATATATATATATATAATAATACATATGTGTATATACATAGGTGGCCACAGTGTTGTGTTGATTCGGACAGAGGAAGCCGGATACATAACTGGGAGGTAAAGAGTTTATTTGAGTTTAATTAAGCAAATACAATTTAATATTAGTCAATCAATTTGCTCGATATCAACGGGTGCTGGAAGTATGAGGAGCTGAGAGCCCAACGAGGTAGGCCTGCGAGCGAACCCAAAGCACAAAGCCAAGGCTCTCAGGGCTTCCACGGAGACCACCTAGAGCACATATATGTGTATACAGCATTGGACTCCCAGGTCCCCTGTGCCATGATGGCGGAGATGTCCACTCCCGTGGCAGAATTTCCTAGCGGGCATGGCACAAGTGCTGATGGTCGCACGCCTGGATGACCTCTTCCAGCTTGAGGTCGGGTATGCGCATGACCATTGACTCAGAGCAGACATCGATGTCGAGTCAGACCAGCCGGACGGTCTGGGGGGGGGGGGGCAGCACGTATCGGGGGGAGAGCATGAGCCCAGAACTAGTGCAGATGGTGTCGATTTTGTCAACGGCACGCATCGCTTGCAAGAAGGAAGACTCACACCTAACGAAGGCATCCATACACAAGGCTGAAGAAGCTGTGCTACACCAGGATCCAGGAGACCGCAGATGTGACCCGAGGTCCGGCATCCAAAGGGAAGTTTGATGTCGAGGAAGAACTGCCCATCGACAATTATGCAAAACAAAGGGGTGGAGAGGGGATCTGCCTGCAGTTGGTGGTAGGCCCGGGAGATGTCCGCAGACCAGCAGAATGCCCCTCTCCCCTCATTAGTGAGGCAGCGGCGAGGTCGGCGACCGTTGCCAGCTTGCATGATTGACGGCCCCCCTTTTATTTCCTTCTCCGAATGCCCAAATTCTCACTGCATCCTGGGTGGTATGAAAGGTCGATGATGATGTGTCACTTCCCGGGGTGGACTTAGGCCATGTAATTATGGGGTGCACTGGATGCAGGGGGAGAAGGGAGGCACTGGGAATGGGCCTGGAAGGCGCCATTCTCAAGTTCTTCCGCGGAGTATGTAGTGAGCGTGGGGGGCGTGGTCGAGGTCTTTCCGGTGGTTGTGGAAAGTGTGCATGGGAGGGCCTGCTGCCATATGGTTGGCTGAGAAGCCGAACTCAAGATGGTCAGGCAGCAGAGGGTCTCCGTGGCCTACAAGCATCTCCCACCACACTGGGATGTTGAGGCTTGACATGACCGGAACTTGGGCAGCCAAGTAAGTCGGAAGGGCTGAGTGCCGGGCAGTGGTGTAGGCCACTGCAAATGTGCCGGGTAGTCGGCCCATTTTATGACCGACAGCATGAGCCAGAAGCTGTTGAGGGTGTTCCTATACTCCATAGGGGTTGGGCTGCAGTTGAGGCTGTCTTGAAGGGTGTGGTCCACGACCTGCACCATGGTCGGTCGTGTCCAAGTCAAGGCCGCTGTAGTCTGTGTTCGCATTGGTAATATCACACAGCTCGCAGGAGTCAATGGGCCTGGTCGCCTTCGGATTGGAGCCACGGTAGGCCAAGTTCACGTACACGGTGAATGCCACATATGAGCATGTGTCAGAAGGACACCTGGCGTGTGTGCGATCATTGTTATTGTTTACCGGTACACGCAGCATCAGGTCGTCAGGTGTGCTGGGCATCAGCTTCAGCAAGGGGTGTGACGTCGTGGGCCACTCCTCATCCGCTGCTTCCCGCATGTTGGCTTATGCACTATGGGGTTTGTTGGGTCGCCGGGAACCAGCTGTGGGTGTGACGTCAGCGGCGGGGTTCTGGGGAAATGCCCACGGCTGAGGATGCCTGGCAGGAAGCCCATGGCTGCCCGATAATGTCAATAAACAATGCGTGGGTGCCCGGTGTGACTGGGGTGCCATATGCTGTGTGAGTTTTGTGGAGGCGGTGCTGGAATTGTCATTAACAGTTTCGGCAGGGGGATGGTTAACGTTCCACCGGGGCACTAAAAATCCAACATTGATTTCTTACTTGGCCTGTCCCGCGACTTTTTTGAATAGCAGCTGGCCTCGGCATGGTTGGTGACGATGTGCCTCACGTTGGTGCAGTAGCCATAGATGTGCGCCAGTTGTTGGGATCCCGTGCCATGCAACTCTCCCTTGGTCGCTTTGTCGCATGGCCTGGGATCCTTATTCCATCCAGGGCAGGGGGTCCCCATTACTGCCTTGTCATAATGGTTGCGGGGGTCACCCTGAGCCTTGTACTGCCTGATATGCGGGGCGTCAGCTGAGGCTGAGCTCGAGCCGGTGGTGTGTCTGGCCATGGCGATCACTTCCAGCATTGATAGCTGCCATATCCTACCATCCATCGGGTAGGTAGATGTCCATTATTCTTGTGAATATTTCCTCTGACTAGCACCACAGGCCAGGAGAGTGTGCAGTTGTCCTACTCCTGGTGTAGTGATGAAGCGGCGAGAGCAGGTTGCCTCTCCGTTCTTTATAGATTTTCCCTCATCCCCCCCTTCTCGACCAGATCGTATGGGAAAAGATATTTTGTCGAAATACCTTTCTTACGGCTAGTAAAAATATATGGTCTTTCGGTCATGATAGCCGAGCTTGGAATCATAACAATGTCTCAGGCGACAGAGTTGGGGTCCATTGTTTTGTAATAGTGATGCAATGTGTGCCCACTCGCTGCGTGATATGGAAATAACTGTGTGTAAATGTTATGACGGACGGTGACCTGGATTGCGGTATGATGCCCGGATATTAAGATACAGTTACTAATTACAGGAATGTTCCCTCCATGCACCAGGAAGAGTGCAAATGGAGCGGGACATATATTATTGTTTAATGTAACTGTATGATGACCACTTGTTACCACAGGACCACTGGGTAAGCACACCTAACCATTCTGATTGCATTATGAACACAATCCTACTGGGGTTGAGTGACACCTCTGCAGGCTGGGAGGGTGCCACCCTCTTGGCGCCACCCCTCCCAGGTTGCAGAGATGTCTGATTTGCTGGCTGTGTGAGGCCAGTCACCTTTAAACTCTTTGCACTTGCTGGATAGACAAACACTCACTCTAGAGATACTAAAGGAAGAAGTTCACATATGGACTTAGGTTCAATGGGCTGTGGGCACTGATTTTGACTGAACAAGCAGAAGCTATGTGGGTCTGCGCAGAAGGTTTTAAGTGAGTCCGGGTGGCAGGTCACTAGTAGATGAATAAGAGTTGTAGCAATAAAGCTCCATCTTATCACTGTCAATCTTGTGTGACTTGTCTCCCTTTCTTTCCTATGAATTGTGTTTTGGTATTTAGTGGGGGGGAGACTGGCAGACAGTTGCCAGGATCCTCCTGATAGTAGTGAGTATAAGTAGAGTAACTGGGAGCGGCCAAGAACCCCAGCAATTCTTCAGGCTGTTAGCCTTGCTGTCCCTCGCCGCGATGATCAGGCAGACATCCTCCTGTGCCATAGAGCGAGCGCCCTGGCCGTATGCATCATCACCGGTGCGGTGTTGTCGGCGTCCCGAGGTTGCGCGGCCAGGCGAACGGGCAGAGCTGTCGCGGCGGTACCGGGCCCAGTGCTCATGGCGGCTCAGGTAGAGGGGGAGGGAGGGTCCCAGAGGTTGTCGTGGCCCGAATAGTCGGGTCGCAGCTCGCTTGGTATGAAGTGCGGCCTTTAGGCTTGTGGGTCATGGGCGATCTGGGCGACAGCATACTGGCATGCTGGCGGCAGCGTCTGTCACTAAATCCACCTCTATCTCATGTCGGTGGCATGGGTGGTATGCTTGGTGAGCGGGGCATGTCTCGCTGGCTTAAGCTGGTGGTTGCCACTGTAAAGTTCCTGGTGCCCAGATAGCGCAGAGCCGTCGGGCCAATGTTGGCCTGATGGTGGCCGCGCCATCGGGCCAACGGTGGCAAACCGCCTTCGAGCCAACATTGTTTTGTCCACTGACCCGCCATCGGGCCAACGGTGGCAAGCCACCCATACCAGAATATGCCACTGTTGGCCCAATGGTGGCCGCGCCGTCGGCCAATGGTGGGAAGCCACCATCGGGCCAACAGTACAAGCCGCCGATGGGCCAACGGTGGCAAGCCACCATTGGGCCAACAGTGGCAAGCCGCCATTGGATCAACGGTGGCAAGCTGCCGTCGGGCCAACGGTGGCAAACCACCATCAGACCAACGTTGTTTTGTCCACTGACCCGCTGTCGGGCCATCGGTGGCAAGCCACCCATACCAGCATATGCCACCATTGGCCAACTGTCAGATAACACAGAGCCCATATAGGGTCCATATGGGTTATTGTGGGCCCCAAATAGGAATCTCTGGATACCACATGGAGAAGATATATGTCTTCTGTGTCACAAAGCAGTTACCACAGATGGCACTGGGAGGAGTAAACCCCAATTAAAAAAAATCAGTTTAATATCATAGAGGCGCATGCACCTGATATTAGATATTAAGATGATAAGACACTAATATTGGCTAAAAAGCTAAGCTATGAAGTGATGACTGTTAAACAAAACCCAGCACTCCTCACTAAAACACTTTTGTAATGAAATTGGTGTTTCATGAGCACTGGCAGGCATTTGTAACTTCAAACTCTCTATGGCTGTTAGTTACGCACATTTTAAAATCCTTTTCAACAATATCTTTTTACAGCTTGATGAATGGCAGGAGGCTCTGTACTTGCCTGTCTATTGGCATATCTCATGTGTCGACATACGTTACCACTACGTCGGACCGACGCTACGCTTAAAAGGTGCATTTAGGAACGATACAATCTGGTACATTTAGGAACGATACAATCTGGTGCATTTAGGAATGATACAATCTGATGCATTCAGGAATGATACAATCTGATGCATTCAGGAATGATACAATCTGGTGCATTTAGGAACAATATAATCTGGTGCATTTAGGAACGACACAATCTGGTGCATTCAGGACCGATACAATATGGTGCATTCAGGAACGATACAATCTGGTGCATTAGAAACGATACAATCTGGTGCATTTAGGAACGATACAATATGATGCATTCAGGAACAATAAAATCTGGTGCATTCAGGAACAATACAATCTGGTGCATTTAAGAACAATATAATCTGGTGCATTTAGGAATGATACAATCTGGTACATTCAGGAACGATACAATCCAGTGCATTCAGGAATGATACAATCCAGTGCATTAGGAATGATACAATCCGGTGCATTTAGGAATGATACAATCTGATGGATTTAGGAACGATATAATCTGGAATTATACAATCTGGTGTATTTAGGAATGATATAATCTGGTGCATTTAGGAATGATACAATCTGGTGCATTAAGGAACGATACAATCTGCTGCATTCAGGAATGATGCAATCTGGTGCATTTAGGAACGATATAATCTGGTGCATTTAGGAATGATACAATCTGGTGCATTCAGGAATGATACAATCTGGTGCATTAGGAAGATACAATCTGGTGCATTTAGGAACGATATATTCTGGTGCATTTAGGAATGATACAATCTGGTGTTTTCGGCACGTCCGGTATGTGTCTGGAAAATGTGTTAAAAAAGAATGGCAAAGAGCAGCATACCACCACCGACGGCCCGACGGTGGCAACTATGTCCCACCGACGGCCTGATGGTGGCAAATATTTAAAAAGAATGGCAAAGAGCGGCGGACCACCACCGATGGCCCGACGGTGGTCCGACGGTGGCAAATATGTGCAAAAAGAATAGGGAAAAGTGGCTGACCACCACCGACGGCCTGACGGTGGCCTGACGGTAGCAAATATGTGCAAAACGAATGGCAAAAAGCAGCGGACCACCACCGTTGGCCCGACGGTGGACCGACAGTGGAGAATATGTGGTGACGGTGCGACCAATGGCCAACGTCGGCCCGACGGCTCTGTGCTATCTGGGTGCTGCTGTAGTTTGAGGTGGTCCCATCTCCGTTCGATGGTATAGATTAATGCCTGCATTTTTCTCATTCCATCCGCTTGATTTACCTTAGCTGACGGTTTGTTCAGCCTGGTCGACTGTCTCGGTTGGGGAGGTCGATACCGCCGGGGGAGGAGCCATGTCATCGCCATCTTGTGAGGCTACAGAGTCACAACAGCTGAGCCGTTGCCGCTTTGTCGCTCGTTTAGTGGGGCGACCAGTTGAGTGTGTGGATTGGCGAACGCGCTGCATCCTTGGTTGTCTGACATGAGATTGTTTGCTTCTTGTCCCACCTTAGATGGTTGTACGTGAGGGGAGATGGTGCAAGTCGGGGAAGTAAATTAAATTGTTATCCTGCCGTTTCAAAGCTCCGAATGCAAGTCAGAGGGGGCGGGGGGGTGGGGCGGGGGGGGGGGGGGGGTGAGGGGCATATGGCTTAGTGTTCGTCTGGCCCGCTTGGTGACATAACGGGTTCTCAAACTTCTGCCGCCGAATCAACCACAATTCAGAATTATGCGCCAATGTGCAGACATATTCGGTACAGATGGTGGTTTGTACATGCAATAATATAAATAGAAAAAGAGGCATAGTTTGTTATACTCTCATAATATATTTGACATACTCTAGACATTAAGGCAGATATAATTAATGTGTACAGACGAGGCCTAATTCATAACAATGGATCTTTTTTTTTAATTACAAAATTAAAAGCAAAAAGATGCATGCACAAATAGAATATGACGGGTGAGGTGAATATTATAATCGGATTTATGTATTATTTTAATACGGTGGGGTGACCAAAAGTGGGCCATTTTTAAAGCTTAGTTAAACCGGGATGAACTTAAAGTACACATTCACATGAATCGGATTATATTTCAGTTGCGATGCATTGTGGGAAATAATGTATTAAGTTCCCTGGATAAATTTGGCGCGAGAGTATAATTTGTTGAACATAAATATAACATGCAACGGGTATTGTGTGCAATGTGTAACAACACTGATCACACAGTTTGCCTTTCTGATCAAATGCCATCCAAAGCTGGCTTGACGTACTTGTTATGCATACACAATTAAACTGCTCATCCTATATCGTCATGGACCTGTAACGGCTAATGGCTACGCCTAACCCGGCATGACCTCGATAAGCACCACTGGTATGTGTGTATGACTGTGTATTCACCCATGTGCAACCAATATTTCCAACACCCGGCCATCCTCCAACTCCAACCCAGTTCCATGTCCCAATACTATTCACCCGGTTTGTATTTGCTGAGAAGGTGCTCAGTTCGGTCCATCCAATAAATGGCGCTGGGGGGAAAAGGTTATAGAAACATACTTTTCGTGGGTTTTCCCTCTTAACATAGGGAATTCTCTAACAACATATTCTACAAGGGGGAGAATACGGGTAATGTTTTAGCGTATTCGGAATACTTGCTATATACACACGTGTATGTAGATGTATGTTATATAATATATATATATATATATATATATACAAATAGACTGGAGATGGCGGCTTAATCGGTAAGAACGCAGGCCTCCTATGCAGAAAATCAGGGGTTCAAATCCCGGTTGTGTCAAAGCAATGGCTTACAAAATTGATACTTGTTGCTACCTACCCTGGCGCTCGGCATTAATAGGATAGGGCAAGGACTGGTTAGCACAGTATCAGGATAATGTGACTGTGTGGTGACGGTGGCCTGGTCTCCCAGTGGGGCAGCACTATAAAGTCGCCATGAGCGTGCACTGTCACAAGTCGGTATTCATCCTGATATAACCTTATATGTTGCTAGGACGTAAAACAAAGAACAATATAATCATACATATATATATGCATATTACTAATACAATTTTTGTTAAAGGAATGATACATCTAGGTTATACTTTCGTTATAAAATTACAGCCAGCGCCTATATTTAAATAATGTGCTTTGCACAGCATATTTGACTTGGAATGCAGTAATTGTTAGGTGTCATTTTCTGGCTGCCAACCTTTGAATATAGGGTACTGTTACCAGTGTTATTACGGGGTGAGTGTAGGCCCTGGTGTGGCAACTTACATGTGGCGCGTCGTTCCCCCGTGAATTGCGCTGACGACATCTGCGCCGTCCTCTAACAATACCAGCACCAGTAGTTAGTTACTCCCTGAGTTTCTCAATGGAGAAAGTGAAATTTCTAGATTATAAACTTTAGGCAAAATAACGAGAGAGAAAAGTATGGTGAGGCAGAAATGAAATATACATTAATTATCGCTCGAAGGTCGGGATGTTGATATAGAATAATGCAACTATTAATAGTATTATGAGTTGAATGTGTTCACATAAGAAGTGCTATCAGAAAGGCGATTCACAAAGGAGGAAGGCGGAGGCAGTAGTGGAGGTAAATATCAGTTTATTAAGAATGATCAGCCCACTAAAGGCCCTGTCACACTATGACATAACGACATCAGCATAGGGAGAACGTGAAAAACGTAGAACTTCTCGGTGTAGTATGCAAATTTGGGTACAAGTTGAACGTGGATGCAGCGTAGTTGACGTGGGTGTGACGTCACCGTGATGTCAGGCTAGCATATTGTGTCAACGTCAGAGTAGCGACACTCCAGCGCACTCGACGCCGGGCTAGCGTGACTCCAATGGTGCTCTAACGTCAGCCTAGCATGACCACGTTCGCTCGAACGATGGGTCGTCCGACTCGACCATTATAGCCTAATGTCGCCCTGATGTCAAGCCAATGTTGTCAGCATGATCACAGCGCGTGGCTGACGCGCTCGAGGTAACGGGAACGACGTCATCAACATTACGCATACACTAAAGGGACGTTGACTACGTCGGGACATGTTAGCAAAGCTTTGGAGCGATGTTCACTACGCACCACAGACTCGTTCGCCTGACGTTAGAGCAACATTGACTTAACGCTGGCCGCACGTTCCTCCCCGACTGTGCGTCGCTCTGACGTAACGGGATGTGGATCTAACATCACCGACACAGCTGTGACGGTCGCCTAACGTCGGCGTGACGTCGGCGTGACGTCGGCGTGACGTCATCCCGACGTAACGGCTTCACGTTGAGCTACATCGAAGGTTTTGAACATGTTCAAAACCTTGACGCGCGCCGATGTAATACGACGTAGCTTGACGTCAGTCTAACGTCATTCTGATGTCATCATAACATAACCCAACGTACATCAACATAATGATGAAACGTGAGCACGTCAGGCTTACGTTGGCTCATTACATCGTAGTGTGACAGGGGTATAAGTCAAGGAAAAAAATTGAGCTTAGTGATAGATGTGTGGATGGGTGGTAACATTGAGGTGTTCATGTCAGCTGTCGGCAGAAGAGTGTCTCTATATCATGCAAAGCAGCCTGTGAAGTTGTAGGTTGTTGCTAAAAGGGGGGGGGGGGGGTGATGTAGGTGAAAGAGCCAGTCACATACCCCGGCAAGTTAGACACAATGTGAACCAGCAAGTCAAATCTGATGATATCTTAATATCCTTGCTAATTCAAAGACATATGTTCTTTGTTCCTACTGCCATCGTCTATTATCATTATATCAATACTCAATTATTGATATAAACATGTATAATATGAACACCAATCCGACATTAAATAATACATATTTTAAGGATTTGAACTAGCTCTGCACAGGATTGATTGCTGCCAGGCAGCATACTCCACTAGAGTCTAGTCTAAGATGTCCACATATTGACTCGCCATGAGCAGGTGCTGGTGTTAATTTCCTATGACGGCTGTGCACCCTCGCACGTTCCAGTTCCACCCCCACAGTACCATACTGACACGACAGAGAGGCGAAAGAACAGTTGATGCTGATTAATCATCTCAGCTAGTCTTTGGTATCGGGAAATCCCTTTTGCCGTGTGGGACTAAACAGGATAGGGATATCAATTACTCTCACCATTCAAAAAAGGACAAAAGACTTGTCAGACGAAAGAAATATTTGTTCAGCCTACGGTTTCCAAATCTGGAGGAACAAAGTTGTATGGCTTCTTAAAAGTGGGTTATTCTTCAATTCCACTGCCATGTTTCTATTACCATTGAGGGTTTGTTTATTGGAGTTTTTTGTCCTGGCAACATCTAAGGTCACATCAGGATCACTACCGACTTGTGACTGTGCGTACTCATCAGGATCACTACCGACTTGTGACAGTGCGTACTCATCAGGATCACTACAGACTTGTGACAGTGCATACTCATGGTGGCTCTATGGTGCTACCCCACTGGGAGATCAGTCCACTGGCACCCTGACCTGATATTACAGTCAGTCACATTATCCTGACACAGACTGAACTAACCAGCCTTTCCCTATCCTATTAATGCCAAGCGCCAAGCTAGGAATTGACAAGTATGGATCTTGTGAGTCATTGGTTTGACTCGACCGGGAATCGAATTTCCGACCTTCCGTACGGGAAGCCTGCGCTCTACCGATTCGGTCCGATTGAAGATGATTGGTGTTATACCTGATGGGGTGGTGGCACATGGTACCATGCAGTCAGGGAGATAGGGAGATAGCTACACTATATATATATATATATATATATATATATATATATATATATATATTTATTTATTTATTATAACTATAACGATATATATGGAAAATGGGAAGCTGTCGTTATTCACAATTGCGTAATACATGATACATCAACTATATACTACTTATCTCCAATTGGTGCTAATATCGCCTTATCTATTTGTTATTTACTAATTGATTGATTGATAAGTTGATAAGTTACAATTACGACCCTTTCGAGAAACCTTGTAAATCCTATGGACTGTTGCAATAATTGTGTAATTGCTGCATTGCAGTCATTTGATTGGCCTATTGCGAGAAACATTGAACCGGAGGAGACTCTACTGATTGAGATCTTCAACCACAACACGTACCTAACTAACAAGTAAGTACAATATCCGCATCAAGAACTACCTGCAACGGCCAATATCATTATCTATAGATACAGGCCTACTATTGAAGGAAGGCTGCCTTTACGCCCATTAGTAGCCCTGCCCGCTTTACCTTCCCCTCTTAAAGGGCTATTAACATAATCAAAACAACTTTACCCATTTATAATTTCTATCGGATATGACGCAGGTCATATGGCGGTTTCGTCTTAAAGCTGCATAATCCGATGAGATAATCAAATTCTGCAAATCAAACACTTATCTGGATTTGATCCTACATGTCCAACTTAGATAAGCAGCTCTATAAATAATAATAAAAGATGTATTTCCACATGATCAATTTAGCCTATCTCGCAGCATTGAAGGGCATACTATGTCAATTTATTGCAAGCTTCTATTGCTGATGTTCACAGTGTCCAGAATTTATATGTACATGACAAAATCAGGAAGAAGAATTGCCCCCAGATCGGCGGTTTCCCACCTTAACCTGTTCGCATCCCTGTATTCAGCAGGAATAGAAAATGTGCGGATTTCTCACCTTTGGGGAATGAGCCATCTTTTTAGGTGTGGCCTGTTGTCATCCCTGCCAAAGGAATTTTGGCGTATTTTCACTTCAAATATCACAAAGTTAGTCATTTATAATACTGGTTACTTCAATTAAGGTAAGGTAGAGTATAATGATCAACCTAATATATTGATATCAAAATATGGCAAAATGGCAAAAGCCATCGGATTATGTAACTTCAACCTCCCTTTACAAATTGTCGGATGACCTACATTGGTACAGTTGGTTTGCAATAGATGGAATATACGCCTCGTGTGTAGATTTACTTCTAGCCGATAACACCTGTGCACATTCATGTTTCTACTTCCCAGGCGTCTGCGGTAAGATGAGTTTAAGTCACTATTGGGCATTTGCATGCGGTCATCTCGGCAGTTTACCTCCACACAGTTGAAAACGTGCTTATTTGTTGTTAATAATATTGCTTTATATGAATATAAAACATTAAATTTGAAGGAAGTCCAGCACATCCTGTACATTGAGACGTCTGGGATGAATAGCCATGGCTACATTGCGACTTCAGTTCAATACAGCGGTGCGCAGAATGTAGCACCAACTAAATACAACTAATTTAACGTAATACTTACAACTTAATAATAACACACCCCATTTATATGTAGACCCTCTACAACCACTTATAGTGTTGATTTAATCATGCTTGGGAATGTTAATCCAAAATAATTATCTTTTAAATATCATTCCGTCCCGCACACTTTGTGCAATATGAAGTGCTCACAAAAAATAACTGAACAGACATTATACGATAGATGAAGCCTTAGGTATAAACTGCATGTGTATTATATAATCTACACATTGAATAAACTACGAAATGCTGTGCCCTATATATATAACACCATTTATGTTTGTTTGTCAGGGAGAGATATATTCTTTACTATTATTTAAATTAGGAACCACTCATGCATGTTTCTCCTTCCTCCCTCCCTCTCTCCCTCTCTCCCTCCCTCCCTCTCTCCTTCCCTCTCTCCTTCTCTCCCTCCCTCCTTCCCTCCATCCTTTCCTCCCTCCCGAGTTTTTCGTTTTAATAATTGCCTGATGGGAACGACCATTGGATTAGCTAAAACATAATGGACACATGTCAATAATTCGCTGCACTCGGAAGGAAAGAACAAAGACAGGTTTATAAGAGTGAATTTAATCAAGTAATCAGGGCCTGTACAGAGAGCAGGTGTAATCAAGCAGGTGACCGGACCCAGTTATCAGTGGTGCACCTCCAGGGGGCGCATCAGTGTCGAGTCGGTGACCTAGACCGAGGAAGAGTTCAGCAGCAGCGTTCAGGGGTCAGGAGGCAGATTAGCACTCACCCAATAGATGAGCGAGTGATGAGGAGGCCTCATGGACTTGCAGACCGGAGAGGTAGGCCTGGAAGGAGTGGGTCTTCCAGGTGCCCACTTGAAGGAGGGCAGGAAGCATGTATGTCTCGGAACCTGAGGACATGAGGAGATGGGAAGAAATCAGAGACCAGGTTACTTTGCCTAAGGAGACAGAGGTAACCTATGAGGAGGGCGGCTATCACAGCTTGGGGTGGGGGGGGGGGGGCAGGGTCGGACAAGAAAGTGATAATCGCTTTCAAGTGGGCAGGAGTCAGGGCTGGAGCTTTGCTAACTCGATGAGTCAAGCGTTTGAGAATGCCACATTTCATACTCAAGACCTCCGGGGCTTGCAACGGAGAGAGGTCTAAGGGGAATGAAGAGAACCAGATCTTAACCAAACTGAAGTAGTTAAGAACTGCTCCTGGGGATTTCAGGACTGTGGAGAGGTGGAGTAGGAAGGAGAGGAGGTCGTATACCATGGGAGATACAGGTGGTCAGGCATGGAGCTGACAGAAGGCTAGGTAACGCCTAACATGCATGGACTTGTTCTTCCAAGTCTGAACAGCAAGGGGCGGCTTGGAAGGCGTTGAGGAGTTGTGCATGGTGGTTCAGCGAGTAGCCTGGAAGATAGAGGCAGACAAAGTACTATCTTCCAGACTATAGAGGATTTAGAGGTTGAAATCAAGGATACTAAGCGAGATACTGAGGGGTAATTCTATAAGTTTAAGTTCTTTCCACATGGAAGAAGCTTTGCATTTCATTACAGGGTTATCGGGTGAGCGGCTGAGAGCATCTGTTAGTACTAACTCGGTGCCAGGTTTATGGAGGATCTCTAGTTCACAATTATGGGTTGCGGCTAGGAGCTAAAGCTGACATGCACAAGCACATAAAACCTTTCCCTGAGAAGAGGACTAGTTGCCAAGCAAGATTATCTGTATTGACTTTTATTAGAAAATTGAAGGAGTCAGATAGGAGGAGGGTGGTCACTGCTTCCACTAAGTTCAAGGCTTCGAGCTGGCAGATAGGGAGATTTATGGCTGATATATCTGGGGAGAAGCGGGCTGCATAGACGGCTACAGGGGAGAAGGCACCTGCTGCTAGGAGGGTGACATCACACTCTATGAGCCACTCAATTCTTGGGCGGGAAGGAATCAGGAGCCTGGTGTTAAAGGACCCAGTGAACTGCTCGAACCATTTAAGGTCTTTGTGAAGATCTGGGCTGAACTGATGAGACCCTGTGAAAGGAGTTTCACGAGTTAACACATTTTGAAAGGTGATGTAGCTTCCCCGCCAGACTTTGTAGCTGTTTACGAGTGGCTGAGGACCTATGCTTCCATAAAAGAGATTCTTGCAGGATCTCAGACACTTTTTCTTGCAGGAGGGAGACTGACATGGCATAGGTATCAAGTGTGAAACCTAGCCACACAAGAGTCTGGGTGGGAGGGAAGCACTTATCATGAGCAAGGGAGAGGCCTAGTTGGTTTGCTAACTGTTGAAACCTAGTGAAGGCTAGTACTGCTTTCTCCTCTGAAGCCTCGAGGCCTACAAATTCATCAACGTAACAGAGGGAGAAAAACCCTTCCTTCCTAAGGAGCCAAACTAAAGCTTGGGTAGTTCTGGCACATAATAGTGCAGAGGTGCAACACCCGAAAGGAGGTGCGATATCAATGTAAAACTTGCCACCCAGTGTTAAGCCTAGAAGGGGAGGTGAGAGAGGGCAGACCCAAAGCTGGCGGTAGTCGTGAGCCAAGTCTGGAGACCAGAGCCAGGAGTCTGGACCTGCAGTTAACCTATCTATCAATGTCGAAATGGAGGGAAATGTAAAGTTAAAGTGGCATCCTTGATAGAAGCCTTTCAGAATCCCCAAATTGACACTTACTCACTTACTGGTCGAGTTCTTTTTCGGGCATGTCATGAATGGGCTGATTTGACCCCAGGGGGTGAACGGGAGCAGGTTAAATGGAACTAAAACAGCTGCGTGGAACATTTCTTTCTTAAAGTATGTGCAAATATACAAACATCTGTATCAGCTGCTGGTGTATGGTTAACTAAGGTCGGAGCTGGTATTCTATCTGCAGTATAATCTAGGGGCCAGCCAAACTCAAGTAGGTCAACAAACGTAGTATCTGGAAAATCGACTAGCAAGGCTCGCCAAGCGGGAATACATCAACCTGAGGAACTGAGGCCCTGGCTTGTAGGTAGTTAGGAAGGGCTGTTGCTCTAACTGAGTATATATATTGCAATAGGACTGAAAGTCTGGCCAACACTCTGAGACAACCACCAGCCAGAATGAGTGGAGGGTAGAGCTGAAGGCATGTGGCGAGGGAGGGGGTATGGACACTTAAACACTGTACATTGGGTTATAGGAGGCCGCTACTGGTGCTTGTGTATCAAACCAATCAAACACTAGATCAAGAACTGAGAGGTCTATGTCTGTAGTGGCTAGCCGGGGAGGCATGGCAACAACGGGACCCGGGGGTGTGAGAACAGCTGGGAGGGAGGGGGGAAGGTAGTGGGGGGGGGGGGGTTGGATAGTGGTGTGGGGAAGGGGGCCCGGGACACACGGGGTGGCAGCGGGTGAGGAGGAAATAGGGGGAGCCGGACAGGTGGGCGGAGCAGGAGCTGACTCTGGCATGGTCTTCGTATCTAGAAACTTGCGTTTCTTAAGGCAATCTTGTTCATGGTGGGTTAGAGAGCGGGGGAAGCGGTAAGCGCACCAAGCACAGACATGCAGGGACCCGTCTGAGTCCTTGGTGTAGTTCACACGCCGGGTGGGTGAGATGCGGCCTTCCCCGACGTTTACGTGTAGGTGGCATAACAAAGCAGACCGTGTAGGCAGGTCGGGCAAGCAAAGAAGTCAGGCAGAGCCACAAGGGCAGAATGAGAAGAGAGGGAAACGTGAGGAGCGAGGAAGACACAAATAGACCAGCCTCGTTTGCAAATTAGTCATGTTAGCCTCGCCAACATGCACAATGCCATTTGCGCAATTATGAAACGACGACACTTCATTTGAAATTATGCACATCCTGGTGGATTGTAGTTCTCAACAGTTTGTGGTCTTTTTATAATGAATAATATAGCTGTACGTGAGAGTTAACGACTCAGAATTTATTAACTATACATTTGTATGGCTATTAGTATTAAATGTGTTATACAATGGTAAAGCAAACAATGCTTAACTCTAATGGACTTACTTGGCTAAGTGATATGGGGGGGGGGGGGGGATGTGCCGCCACCTAACGATATATGATACAACAATTAACAAATCGGGTAGGCAGGGTTAGAGTAGGTACTTTGAACAATGGCTAGCCTATTTTAATGTCCCCCTAAACAATATCCCTTTTACATTAGTTGTTTAAGCAGCGGAAATTTCAGTCACAGATGACTGGTCTTCCTCATTCCACTGCTCCTTGCCCTCTCCTAGTAATGCCAAGCATCTGGCTAGGAAGCGACAAGTATCAATTTTTATGTCATTGGTTTGACTCGACCAGGATTCGAACCCACGATCTACCAGCACGGGAGACGGACGCTCTAACTCATTCGGCCATCCCGTCTTGGCTTAGTTGCTAAGAATCTCCACAGCAAACTTTTGTAGGCCCCTATACTATTCTTGCTCCTTATCTGATTATTCCTTTGGTATTTGCCAACTCATCCTCTTCATTCATTGGTGGCGATTTATATGATTTATACATTTATGTTAATTATTTCCATGGACAAAGAGAGGATGGTTTATTTTGGAATTAATATTTCTATGATGGGCTTATCATAAACGAGCAGGATATATATATATATATATATTTATATATATATATATATATACATACAGTAAAACCTCACTAACCGACCACCTCCACATATCGACAACTCCCTTATATCGATCGCTTTATTTGTGTCCAAACAATAAAAATGTAACCATATTCTAACTCCCTAACCTGACCACCTCCTTAGATGGACAATGGTTTTACTGTAGTAGAGTTCGATGTCGATATGTCAACTACTGTATGATGACATACCGATATCGACGAATACAACTTTCTATGCATGTAGGCCTATTCTTAATATTTTTGTTACTGAATTTGTAGTGAGGTTATCAGATTGCAAAACAAAGAGAATAGTTGAGAAATGCTCTGATTTTTAATCCCTAACCCACAAGGCTCCTCACAATCCAATTTTCTGTAATGTCGAGATGGGATAATGAATCCAAGAATTGGTGGGGAATGGCTTACAAAGGTTTCATATACCATGTTGGTAAACTATCACCTACGTACATTGGGATTTACATATACAATTCTAAGTAACTGTGGCGATGTGGGTTGAGCAAGTTTGTCCTGACCTAGCTACAAGTGATGGCTGCAATGTGCACATAACTGATGACATTTTCACCCAAGCTGCAGATGGTTCTATAATCTGTGAGCTTGAAATGTGGTTTGATGGACAATTCATAGGTGTAGCCATAACTCGATGAGTTATTTTATAGTCTATGTAGAACTATTATGATTATCTGTTCATAAGTTTAACATTTTATGAACACTACTAATTGTATTCCATTCAGATTGATTGGCTCCTATACATTGGTGTTACAACAAGTCATCCAAGATGGCGAGCTCAACATTGCGGAGAGTCTGGTCGACAACAACAATAGACTCATTGAGGTTAGTGCACAAGTTCCACGTTTCTAGTGTCTAAATATTAATGCCTGTATGTGGACATTATACTGACGAATTTATGAACATGAAAAGGAAATCATAGTCATATGTAGGCCCTACTGGTTAAAATTAAATATTTCAAGCTCATCAGTTACTGGCAGAAACTCTTGTAACCCAGCTTCTCTCCACCGCGAGTCTAATCATGCGAAAGAAAGCAGATGGATATCATTAGTAGTAAATGCTTAAAGTTGCAGTCTCATGGTTTTTGAGTTTGTGCCATTTTTTAAATATAAATATATTAAGCTAATCGTTATATTCTATCTTACTTTATCTTGGAGTAAATGTTTATTTTAAATGGCAAACTTTGGAGCTTTTGAAGTGAAAACATGCCAAATTAATTTGGGTATGCACTTCAAAAGTCATAACCATACACCCTAGTTTTCAGTAATAGCAGGTTATATTCAATTGTCGTACTATTCCCTGCTGGGCAGCAACAAGCACTCAATACGTGCACCAGTATCTAAGTTGGATGTGCAATATGAAATCTAAATGCATGTTTTGGTTTAGAGAAGGATCATTAGGACGTGTTTTCATTGGTCTATTCAGCTTTAAATGATATATCAACCCAATCTCAGTCCACAGCAAGATATTTACTGTTTTTGCTCTTGACATATATATTGAAACTTTAGCTTTTATATATTAATAATTTTGAAAATTGTTAACGCGTTTTCAAGGTAACATATTTATATTTATTGTCTGAACATAAATTCTCACGAACGCGATTGGTGTTATTTATCAATCAAAACTTTACTGAAATCTGGGAGCAGATCAGATCGGTTGTTTTTGTCTCGATAATACCGTATTCAACCTTTTTGTATCAGATTGCAGATCCTACATGGGTAGTGATATTTTGTGTCTGATATATCTACATCTTGCCGCGATAGACGGATTCGTAATTCCAGCCGCGCGGTGAATTGTGGGATGTGTGGTAGCAAAACAAACCCGCGTGAAGCATATGGCTCATGCTAAACCATTGAGTGTAGCAATGAAATCTGTTAGTGTCAGCTCATTATGTAAATAATACATTAAGATGTGAATCTTGTATCTAGCATTGCATCTACACCAATCTAATCAGCAAATATTATGCCATCTGCATTTAGATTCGGACAGAGGAAGCCTGAGACATAAATGGGCGGTAAAAGAGAGGGTTTATTTCTTAGTACAGATTTAAAGGGCCTGTCACTACGACATATCGCCTCAACGTGCGCCAATGTATGTGATTTTCGACCAACACGTCGGTGTACGTCATCATACGTTATGTGTATGTTGGGTATATGTTCTGCATACATCGGTATACGTCGTCTTACGTTGACGCGCGTCAAGGCTAAAAACAAATTGTGTGAATGCTCAAAATTTTCAACGTGTGTCGACGTGTGGCTCATATGTTGAATGTACACTGCATGTACGGTTGAGATATGTCGGCGTACATTGGGAGTACGTTAGGCGCTTGGGGCTTCCGCGGAGACCACCTCGGGCACTTATGTGTAGACAGCGTTGGACTCTCCTGGGCCATGATATCAGAGAACTCCATACCCCTGATGGAACAGGCCTGGGCGGCGCCCCTCCAAAATCTGTGTAGTGTGAACCTGGCTGCCTCTGGGACCCTAGCCGCCCACAGGGCCCTGCGCAACAGGGGGTTGAGGTCATGGGCTGTCCAAAGTGTCCCATGGAGCGGGAAGAAGGCAAAAATGTGGGGCAACATGTCAGGGATGAAGGAAGGTGCCCTTCTGATGGGGGCGGCATACAGTTTTTCGGCGCCCCTCTTGACCTTCTATGTGAAGGGGGTGTCAAAGGGGGCCAAGTCATCCCCCGCCTCCCAGACCCAGGAGCGGGCAACTGACAGGGTGTTCGCGATGGAGGAGGGGGAGGGAAGCTTGCGATGGAGGTATGTGATGAACTGGCTGACGTCTTATGGTGCGGTCAACATATGATTGATGCCGCGATTGAGCATGGACTAGAGATAGCGCTTAGTGTGGCGCTTGCAGTTCCGCCATATCTCGGGGGCGAGCGTGCCCCAATGGAGGATTATCAGGTGCTTGTGGGCTCGCCAATCATAGAAGGTCAAAGATCTGGTGTAAAGATCGCAGGGGTGTGATGGACCCTTAACTGAGAGATTCCCCTTATGCGAGACTGTTCGCGGACTATGTCAAGGGCAACCGCAAGAAGTGCATTCGGCTGAGGGCATCCATGAGCACCAGCTCGACTCCCGGCTTATGCTTTACGTAATTGGGAAGGAGCCAGGCACCGCGATAAGCCAGCTCTTGCGGGCACATGCACCAAGAGTGGGGTCAGTGGTGCGGCCCGATTCGAGCCCGTGGGCGGATGTGCATTGTCAGGGTTCATGAGGATGTAGCATGAGGGTGCGCTGGGCTGGAGGGTCTGGATCACCATCACCAGGTTCACAGTTTCAAGCTTGTGGATGGTTGGGTGAGCTGCCATCATCTTCACTTCGTAGGCCTCCGAGAAGCATTGGTCGTGGCAGAAGGCCCTACCCCGGTGAGGCAGGAATCGCACTCGATGACCCAACAGGGTCGAGTTGGGGGGTGGGGGATCAGGCAGATGACATTCCCCCATGGGGCAAGGTCACGGAACCAGTAGACATCCCACTTTAGGTCACGGTCCATGTGGGCGATCTCAGCACTCAGAAGACTGGGGCACATGAATTTCCTGGCGGGGGTGACACAGATGCCAATGGTCGCACCCCCGGATGATCTCTTTGAGCTTGAGGTCGGGTATGCCCAGGACCATTGCCTCGGAGCATACCTCGATGTCGGGCCAGACCAGCCGTACGGTGGGGGGAGGGGGGGCAGCACTTGTCAGGGGCGAGTGCGAGCCCGAGCCTGGCGCATATGGCGCGGAGCTCATCAAAGGTGTGCATCGCCCACAGGAAGGAGGCCTCACATCCAACGAAGTCGTCCATGTACACGAGGCTGAAGAAGCCATGCTGCGCCAGGATGCAGGAGGTCACAGATGTGACACAGACACACACAGCGCCGAAGTAGGCATCCGAATGGCAGTGTGATGTCAAGGAAGAGCTGTCCGTCGACGATGATGCAGAACAAAGGGGTGGAGAGGGGTCTGCCCACAACTGGCAGCAGTCCCGGAAGATGTCCGCGAACCAGCAGAATTCCCATCTTTCCTCGTTGGCGAGGCAGGGCCCGAGGTTGGTGACCGTTGGCAGCTTGTACGCATGAGGGCGCCCCAGATATTCCCTTCTCTGAATACCTGAGTTCACACTGCGCGCCGGGGGGTATAAGAGGTCGACGATGATGTGTCGCTCCGTGGCGGTGGACTTGAGGCGTGTCATTATGGGGCCCAAGAGGGCGCCCTTCTCGAGTTCTTCCGTGTCGTATGCGGTGATATGGGGAGCATGGTCGTGGTCCTCCTGGTGGTTATGGAAGGTAGGCATGGGAGGGCCCACTGCCGTGTAGTTGGCTGGGAAGCCAAACTCCAGGTGCTCAAGCAGCAGAGGGTCTCCGTGGCTTACGAGCATATCCTGCCATGGCAGGATGTTGAGGCTTGAAGTGACCGGGACAAAGGCTGCCAAGTAATTAAGAAGGGCCTAGTTCTGGGCGGTGGTGTAAACTCCTGCATATTTTGGGTACTCAGCCAATTTTTTGCCTAACGGCCAGAAACTGTTGAGGGTGCTCCTATACTCTATGGTTTTTGCCTGCGGCCTATGGGGTTTGTTGGGTCGCCAGGAACCAGCTGCGGCAGGCATGACTTCAGTGGCGGGGTTTCCAGGGGTATGCCCATGGCTGGGGATGCCCGGTGGGAAGCCACATGGCTGCCCGATAATGTCAACAAAAAGTATGTGAGTACCGGGGGTGACTGGGCTGCCGTATGCTGTGTGGTTAGTTGAGGGGAAGGTGCTGGGGTTGTCATTAACAGCTTGCCGGGGTGGGTGGAATAACGTCCCACCAGAGCACTAAAAATCCAAGATTGATTTCTTACTGGGCCTGTCCTGCGATTTCTTTGAGTAGCAGCTGGCTTCAGCATGGTTGGTTACTATGCACCTAACGTTAGCGTAGTAGCTGCAAACATGCCCAAGTTTTTGCAATCCCATGATGCGCGACTCTCCCTTGGTTGCTTTGTCGCAAGTCCCGGGATCTTTATTCCAGGCAGGGCAGGAGGCTCCCATCATTGCCTTGTCATAATGGTTGCGGGGATCACTCCCAGCCTTAAGGCCCTGTCACATTATGATGCATCTCGCAAGCATGCGGCCAGTGCGCGAAATCACTTTTTTTACGTTGAGAAGCATCAAACTTTTCGGTGTGGGGGGCAAAGTTGGACATATACATACCATATACATAGTGTATGGCTAACATATGACCAACGTATGGCTAATGTAAGCTCCTGGCGAAAAATGCTCGAATTACACTCACGGTACGTTCACAGAATGCCGGTGAATGTTATATACGTTATTCGATCACCAGAACTATGCCTCATACGTTATGCCTCATATGCCCATGGGTTCACTTTTTCGCCCGTTTAGCGTGGTGGCCGCATGGGTGGGTGGATCGGCGAACGTGCTGCATTCTTGTTTTTTTTATGTGAGACTTTTATCTCATAGTGCAGTTTGACATGAGTGTCCGAGGGGTGAGACGGTGCAGTTAAAACTGTTAGCCTACCGATTTAGAGCCCTGAATGCGGGTCAAAGGGTGCGAGGGGGCATAGCCATAGGGCTCTTGTGTTCATCGGGCCCACTTGGTGACGTGACGTGTCCTCAGACTTCCGCCGCCGAATCAACCACAATTCGAAATTATGTGCCGATCTAGACAAATATGGTCACTCAGATGATACATTAGTGCTAGAATTATAGCCAGAGTCAGTTTTACTTATTTGATTGATTTTCTATTTATAGCCTATGGTTAATCAGATGTTGGTTATAAATTTCTTTGAATCAAGTTTCTGTTGACACATTTGTCATTTTATAAGTTAGAAGAATAAAAATGGTGATGTGAACATAAGCCCAAGTAAAGTGACTGATTGTTTATGCCTTATTGTTCTGTATTTCTATTAATTTTGAATAAAATTGAAGTCTTGCATGGCTGTTTGCACTTGTTTTGCTGTCGATGCCGTTTTCAGCGCATGCGTCTATTCCAGCGTTCACTTGAAACAGGTGTTGCAGTTTCCGTGGCACACCAGTTTGCCAGGGACACATTGCTTCTGCGTATGCATCAAAATCGAACAGCATCGTCACTAACCTTATAAATTTAATATAATGTTTTTGGTAAACATGTTTTCTATATGTGTACCAAGCGATTTGTTTCTAGGTGGTGTCGTTTTAGAGATATTTCACTTTTTCTGTATTTTCTGTATGAAGATTGCTCACGGCCATTGACAATGCCTTGAGTTTGATGGTAGGCCCAGTGCAAAACATTAGTTTTATTCAAAATTAATAGAAATCAAGAATACTAACCTTATAAATTTAATATAATCTTTATGGTAAAGATGTTTTCTATATGTGTACCAAGCGATTTGTTTCTAGGTGGTGTAATTTGAGAGATATTTGACTTTTTCTGTATGAAGATTTGCTCACGGCCGTTGACAAAGCATTTGAATGGATGTGTCCCTGGCAAACTGGTGTGCCTCGGAAACCGCAAAACCTGGGCTGCGTTCAGAGTCCGTCTCGGCGACGTCTCGGCGATGCTTTCTGGCCTATTTGCGTTCAGGGTCCGTTGCGGCGATGTCTCGGCGACGCCTCCCTTTTCATTCTGGAGCTGAAAGGCGCCTAGAAAATGGCCGCCGCATTCAGTGGTTTCAGCCAATCACAGCGCAGCTTTTCCATTGCAAATGGCTGCCGCCTATGGGGGCAGCCATTTTCGAGACAACAAACTGCTTTTGCTGTTCAGACTAGCGTGAAGTCACGGCCATCTCCGAGGCGCCTCCGAGACGGACCCTGAACGCGGCCCAGTTGAACGGGACCATTTCTAGCAATCTAGAGAAGGCTCCGGTACCAGATTAATCGACGGAAAGGTGGTATGTATCATTACATTTGTGTTATATTGATAGTTAAACAAAGTGACGTTAAGAACACTACTGCAATGTTTCTCTTCAGACGATGGCGACTTTTGATGTTAAATACTACAGCCCAGATGGAAAGATTGGCAAGTGGGAGGAGGTGGAGTTTGAGTACCCACTCATACAACAGTACCAGAAGGGACAGGAGGTCGATGGAGGTGGGGGCTACATATTATATTAGTTAGACTTCATTGTTTGATTAATCAGTTCAATTCTAGACGAGATTAATTGTAAATCTGATTTTGATATTCAGGAATATTCGAGTGGCCAGTTCTAACGGACCGATAATTCAGCCCCACTGGAAACATTTAAAATCAAAGTTGCGCAGTTCTTCGAGGATCGAGCAGATTGCTATATTTTATTGTTGGTTTCATGTATTTACTGACATCAAATTAGTGCCACCTGATCATCCAACCCACTTCAATGTACTCTCACATGGACAAATTATTGTGGACTGAAAATAACTTGAAGCTATCTATGATTTGCCACAGAAAGTATTTGCGACAGAGACGATTCTCAGTAAATAACTAGGTATCCGCCATGCCTTGGTAGAGTCGGAGCTTGGTCCTCTTGTCTCTCACGATCAGTCCATGTCAAGTCTCGGCAGATGGTCAGAAATGGTTGTTTGCTTTGAAAGCTATTTAGTCCATGGGGTTTGAGATACTCAATTAACGAATTTCGGTTTAAAAGGAGCCAACAACTTTGTGAGAAATACTTTTTTGTATGCACCAAAGCCATATATTTTAGTCACATCCTGTCATCTTCATTATCTTAGCTATGCTCAATCTCAATAAACAAGATCGTAATTCCAGCCGCGCGGTGCATTGTGGGATGAGTGGCAGAAAAAAAACCCTCGCGAAGCACATGGCTAATGTTAAGGCCCTGTCACACTACAACGTTTCTCCCCAACAGGCGTCGATGTGTTGCCTTTTTGGTCGAAATGTCGGGACACGTCGGGACACGTTACCGGCGCGTCGGTACACGTCGGTACACGTTGAGTGATAGCAACGTGTGAATGGACATGTCGGCACGTGTCGGCGCGCATCGGGTCGCACCGATCGTTTTGTGCTTGCACAAAACTTTCGGCGCGCCCCGATGCGCCCCGATGCACGCCGACGGGTTGGAGGGGGCATTACGGACGCGCCACCAACATGCCACTAGCACGCTGCAACCCGTCAAACTTTCTCCCACAACGCCGAAAAGTTGGACGTGTCTCGAGCCCTAGCAAATATCTTGCGCGTTGGCGGCGCGCCGGGGGAAACGCCATAGTGTGACACGGCCTTTAAGCCACTGAGTGCAGCTATGAAATATGCTACCTTCAGTTCATTTCAGCTCCTGTTTGAGACATAGAATACCAACTACAATATATATATATATATATAATAAATTTATATGTGAATCTTTTATCTAGCATTGCATTTACACCAATCTAATCAGCACATCTTATAATATAACATCTGCATTTAGATCTAGACAAATCTGATCACTCAGACTAGTGTTAGAACTATAGCCAGTCAGTTTTACTTATTTTATTCATGTTACGTAAAACAACAAACAAACATGTTGTTATTTATATCCTATGGTTAATGACATATGTAGTGCTAGGTTAATAAGACATCGGTTATATATTTCTTTAAAAGAAGTTTCTGTTCACACATTTGTCATTTTAATATTTAGAAAAAGAATTAATAACAATGGTGATGTGGATATTAGCCTTAAAGTGACTGATTGTTTTGTGTGGAATTGTATCTTTCTTAGCTCAAAATGATTAACTATGGCAAGTTTTGTCTTAAATATATTAATTATATCATTATATTGCATGTGTGCATTCATGTTTATGCCAAACTATTATGTATTTTTATTAATTTAGAATAAAATCGACGTTTTACACTGCGGGTATTGGCAAATTCAATGGCCGGGCGCCTTTGTTTTGCTCTCGACGCCGTCTATAACTTTAGTCCTAAATCGTTATGTTTATTGCTAAGATATAGATAGGATATATAATATACAATATATATATATATATATTTCACCTCATCCCCTAAACTCCTGGAGAAGTAGCACGTCCACTTGAATCAATTTGTGTTTCCACCTCACCGAGTACAGACGTGGAAAGGTGAGCAGGCAATCAGTGTTTACAACTGCTGTATATGTGAGTACTACATACTTTGGAGGGACATTGAAATTTGAATATGTGAGTAGGCTACTGCTACATATTATGTGAAGATATAGAACGGGTGTTTCATTGTGGTTATATTGTGGCACACACTTTATGTGAACATGTTGTGCTGACATTGGGTGAGGAAATTATTCCAATATTGACATTTGCATATTAGGCCAATTTAGATACCATTGGCATTGTGCTGTCAATACATGTTGGTGTCGATGTGCGCTAAACACACTTTTGAATGTTTCAATGTATATATACAAACACACACAAGGGGTTGTGGCTTATATTATTTACACAATTATGTACAGACTATGTGTATTTACACTAGTGTTGACAAGCTCAGTTGAATATACACTGAATATACATTGACATCCGTGACTGGCTATTAGACCTGGTTGATGACCAGTGTGCATACAGTTAACAGCCACTGGCAGCATAAAGTTCACACCATACTCACACAGTCGACTTACTGCATTAATTATATGTGATAATATTTGCCATTCCATGGGTGTTTCAATGTGGATATTGTCTAAGAGACACTTTGTGGACACATTGTGTTTGTATGCTGGCATTTGGTGAGAAAGATATTTCAACATTGACATTGGGATGAGAGGCCAATTTAGGTTTCATTGACATTGTCTGTCAATACAATGTCATGTTGGTATGGACATGTGCTGAACACAGCACGGCATACACTTCTGTATGTTTCAATGTTTATACAGACAGACACATGGGCTTTTGACTTACACTATCAACACAATTATGTACAGACTATGTGTTTATACACTAGTGCCTGACATACTCAGTTGAACGTACACTGAGAACATGTTGACAGCTGGGGACAAACTGTGTGACCTGGTTGATGGGCGGTGAGCATACCGTTGACATCCATTGACAGCATACAGTTGACACCACTCCCAGGTAAACAATTTGTAATTTGTTTGCATGTGGAGTTTGGTAACACAGGTACGGTTACTATTTTGACATTTTTATTCAGCATGTTTTAAATTTGTGACACAGTGTGAGTAGGATACCCGCCGGGAACTTGCCAGTAGACTTTGTGTATGGGGAGTGAGTGCTTTACACTACTACCTTTCCCCAATAGTGCTATTGTTTGACCCCTTTTGGTGCTCATATGCTGTATGGATACAAAGTACACATGTCTCAGTAAGCTGAGTATGTGTAATTAGAATAGTGTGGTAAGATCCGCATTGAGTCCTACCGGCCTGGACCAACTGATCACAGCTGTGTAGGCTTGACTCTTGAACATGTCTGCCCAGGTCATGTGCTCCCATTGGTTATCATTTGCCCCTTTTCACTTTGAGAGTTAAGTCAACCTTTAATTATGTTCATTTACAGGGAATGTGACTTAGTAGGCAACCGGTGGCCAGTTTCTGGCTGGTTGCTGTGGTCAGATAATGCACCAGGAAAGGGATAATCTTGGACACCTGACCATGCACATGACAGTGCCAGACCCTCGAGGGCTGGTGAAATGGTTATCAGATCAGGCAAATAAAACTGTCAGTCCCCCAAGAGGTAATCGTTAAGAGACAACTAACCAGGCACCTGACATTGCCAGTCCCCCGAGGGGTGGTTACCAGATCAGGCAGTAAACTGCCTGCACCCTGAGGGGTGATTGCTATACGACAACTGACCAGGTACCTCATGTTGCCAGTCCTCCAAGGGTTACCAGATCAGGCAGATAAACTGCCACCACCCCGATGGGTGATCATTATGCGACAACTGACCAGGCACCTGATGTTGCCATACCCCCAAGGGGTGGTCATGTGGTTCTCAGAGAGCTGTAATCAGACAGACTGCAAAAGCTCTTCTTTGACACCATGAGAAATCCAGTTCATTGTCATATGGACACAGGTGCCATACAGCACTATAGAGCTGTAATCAGATAGATTGCAAAGCTCATCTATGACACCATGAACAACCAGTTCATTGTCAGATGGACATAGATGCCATGCGGAACTATGCACACTTCAGGGCCTATAACCCATATGGGAGTGGGAGTGGAACTTGAAAGTCATGAGCAGTAAAACCTCAGAAGTAATCAACTCTATTGGCTGAGGCTATGATTGAGTGGGATAGGCACATGTATACACTCCTGACTGGCTGTCTAGACAGACTCAGGTCAGCAAACATTTAAAGTCTGATATACTTAACTGTTCAAGCAAAGAACACCCATGCCTTAACCAAGAATGGACATTCCTTGGGCAAGCAAGGAACACACAGGGCCTAACTAAGCCCAACATCTCTTTATTTTAATGGAGTTTTAATTGAATATTATGAACATACTATTCACAGTAGCATTTTCTTCATAGAAACTGTGAAGAAATACTTACACCCATTCTAATGATATATTTTGTTAGGTTCCATCCTCAATATTAAAGTAGTTGCAGACTGTGACAGCTTACCCCTATTTGTTTCTATATGAGGGGAAGGTGTCTTAGATTTTCCAGATGCCCTCAGAAAATCCATGCCAAGAAATTCCAAAAAAAACTAACATAGGCTACTAACCATACCAACCAATTATCTATCTGCTACTGAAATGCAGGCAATCAAATACCTTATCAGCAGCTACTGTGTGGTAAGATAACACCAACACTACAACTGGCCAGCATTGAAAACTAGCCTGGGTACCCAGGCTTATATGCTATGGACAGTATAAATACAGCCTCAATTAAAAAAAAAAAAAAAAAAAAAAAAAAGACGTTTTGAATTCCTAGTCCTGCTAGATGCACTGTCAGATGACATAACATAGGATTTACCTCCAGGTGGGGTAATTCGGCAAGGCAAAGCCTTGTGCGTTTTGAGGAAAATAGCCTTTAAATGATAAGGTTTGATAGATTCATAGAATGACTATTCTGATGAAAATATACATTTATCCGTATACATTCACACGGAATATGAAAACAGCATATTGTTTTGTTGTTGTTGGTGCATTAGTTTTTTATGCGGGGGAAATTTCAGTCACAGACAATTGGTCTTCCTCATTCCACTGCTCCTTGCCCTATCCTAGTAATGCCGAGTGTCTGGCTAGGAAGCGACAAGTATCAATTTTTAAGTCATTGGTTTGACTCGACCAGGATTCGAATCCATGATCCCATGATCTACCAACACGGGAGATGGACGCTCTAACTCATTCGGCCATCACGTCTATCTAGTCCTATATGATCGGAGTGGAGTCTGAATAAAAACAATTCTACTCTGTACAAGTAGAGGTAAATGTCTTAACATCCACAAAGACATCAGAACGAAGGCTTCAGAAAAGATAACTTGGCTGTGAGCCCATCAGAGAACAACTATGTTCAAAAGAAGTAATTGAACTCAGAATTCAATCACATTAAGAAGATAAACCCAAAATTATCATTACGTAAAAATTTTTTTACATCTCTATGTACTATAATTAGCCAGGAGGCCTGGGGACGAGGTGAAATAGAATAATTATGTGAGACTTACCTGGGTATAGTTGCAACATAATTGCTGTTTTACCGAGTCCAATAGCCTTGATTTGTTATAGTAGAGTTCCTGCCCACCCTAACCTGTGGCAAAGGTAAGGAACTTCAGTCTGCCGAAGAGAGGAAAACAAAAAAAAACAAAAAAAATGGGAATAATAATAATTTAGAAGATAATTTTGTTAATTAGTAGGTAAAAGATTGATTCAAGTGGACGTGCTACCTCTCCCTTTACAAGCCGAGGGAGGTTATAGGATTCGGTAAAACAGCAATTATGTGTCAACTATACCCAGGTAAGTCTCACATAATTATTCTATACATAATATATATAAATCTATATATAATATATGTAGTGTAGCCTATCTAAATTATAAATAACAGATAGTAACATATAGTATATCTAAATTCTAAATATATTATATAAATTATATATATTATATATACTATCTACTTTGGTCGTAATGCTTGCATTGCGTTTGATTCGCGGTGAAGGAGGAGTGCCCCCCCCCCCTCTCCTCCTGCCTGCCCCGTCGCTTACCATTGGGTTACACAATGCCCCCACCCCCTCTCTCCGCCCTTATAACCCGGTGTGGTGGTTTCAGCGTGTTCCCGTGCTCAGACGTGTCCCTCGCTTCTGCGCATGTGTCAGAATTTAGTAAACATGGCCGTAATCGATTAACATGAACCGGGCGACTCGGGTCATCCGAATTTCAAATAGAACACGCGAGTGGAGTCGACAAATACACGTCCCGTGTGCAAAAAAAGAATAACTTAGATTAATGAAATGGAAATATAGGTAAACTGGGCCATGATACAATACTTTAAATCCTATTTTGCTGTACTTTTATCGGTTATTAAAAAAAAAAGAACAAACTGTCCACCCGAGCGTATTCGATTATTCAACCTGAGTTTGTAGGATGTGCGCATGCGCCAATAAGTGGCTGGGGTGACCCGAGTTGATGCGAAATCCGCGCATGCACAGAAGCAACGGGACACGTCTGAGCATGGGAACACGCTGAAACCACCACACCGGCCCTGATGCTGACTCCAGCCACACCGGAGTAATACATATAATTGATATAATGTATGTAACAGAACATGCAAGATAATATATAATTGAATATATAATTGACAGACCTGCCATATGATATGGATTACTCGTATCCGATACCGATTTTGGTGGTAGTTTTAGTGATATGGCCATACTCCATTTTGATATGAATTTTTAGTTAAATTTCTGGAAATAAAAATGTTGAGCTGAGATGCTGAGACTGGTGAAATCAACGACACATGCAGCTGATGTTCAGCCACAGTGATGAATGTTGTATGTGAATATAATGTAATTTGTTGTATATCATGTTTAGTAATAAAATTATGTAATTGTATTCACATGTTTTTTTGTATGGTATGTGCGACATATGTATATGAATTATTATGTGATACAGATTCATACAGATTCATACAGGAGTGTAAGGGAAATATACAGATTGCCATCCATGAAATGTGGCCGGTCTGAACAGAATAAATATCATATATAATATGTGTGTGTAGCAGTCGAACAGCATCTCAGGACTGAGCAAATATATTTTCAGAAAAGAAAATCCTGAATAATAAAAGTAAAGGACAAACAAACACGGAAAACAATTGGGATTCGAATTTTCTGCATATTGTTGGTCCTGATGATCCTCGTGTATTTTCATCCAGGTCTCGGGATAACCTCCTCATTGGATAACCTGAGTGATAGGTTCAACCTGAACCTCGGAATGGGCCAGGATGCCACGTCAGTAGCTGCCGAGACCAGCTCAATACTGTAAGTGTTGACTAGTATAGTTAATACAATAGGAGCCATACATCCATTGGGTTCGGTCAGGTATTACTGACTTATATAGCATGAACAAGGTATCTAGAATTACTTAGGAGTATAAGATCGTTGACGATTTACTAAGAAAACAATGCACAAATAAGAATCCAGTAAATGGTGTAGTAATACCAGTACCCCCATAATATAATCTTCAATTTGACCATTCAACGTTGGATATGGTTATATCCATTCTCGGTCAGTATATATGTGAATATACTTATATGTTCATAACTTTGAATTTTCCATGTTTCTCTCGCATCACATGCGGCACTGTCAAATGCTGTCTTGCAGAGCAACAATTTCTAATTATAGTAGTAGGCTACTTATTGTAAAAGTACAACGTCTGAAAGCTTTGACTCCTGGTTAACGAATGCTTTATTCACCGTCCAGGGGTGAAAGCCGCAGGCACCCATGTTATCTCATTAACATATTCTTTTGTTCTCTTCGGGTGCCTGGATACCTTTTACGCATACATTACATCCCCCTTCACAAGAATTTTTGAATTCACTGGCATTCAACAATTAACTTATCATGCACATTGTTTAACCATAAAAATGTCTCAGTCCTTCACTTCCTCAGCCAAAATTTGCACGTACCCATAAACTCAAGTCATGTGGGTGTATGTTTGGCTTTACAATCTCTGTGCTGACACAGCGATAACATATGTATATGGTAAGCAAAACAGTATGGGTTATACTACTTAATGCTAACATGCAGACCATTAGTAGGTCATCTTGACTGGCATCTTATCAGCTTTATAGGTTGAGCCTGTCAGCTGGCCTAATCACCCGACCTGACCTAGTTAGATTGCCTGTGTCATTGTTTACACTCCCCTGACTCGCCAGCACGTCCAGTGCCTGCCTGACTAGTTTGGGGTGTGGTGCCTCCGGCACCCTAATTATTTAAACTCTGTTTCTGTACAACATGTTACCTGATTCATTCAGTATTTGATACTCTCTACCCGATATACCATAGTGTTATGCAAACATGTTAAATTTGTGACTTTTGAATTGTGGACCATTGTCTGAGCCCACCTGTTTGGGGATCCCATGTCTAGTAAAATTGTCCTTCATTGCATCAATTATAGTGGCAGATGATGTGTTTCTGAGCAATGTGACCTCAGGATATTTTGTGTAGTAATTTTGTGCTATCAAGTAATATTTGTGGTTTAACTCGAAAAGGTCAACACCTATTTTCTCATATGGTTGACATGCTATTCTGTGGTTAATTAGTGGTTCATTGTGTAACTTTTTCCTGTTGTTCTGACATGTATCATATCGACATTGTCTTCGATTTGATTGTTTATTTTCGACCAAAACATCCAGTCCCTCGCCAGTTGCTTGGATTTGGTGATCCCTAAGTGTGCCTCATGCAATGCTTCAATCGTATCATCTCTTAACTTGGGAGGCACACTGACACGGTTACCCTTCATTACCAGGTTGGTTTCTACTGTCAACTCGTCTTTGATTGGAATGTACTGTCTCCAACAAGGTGGTATATGTGTTCGTGTAGAGTGCCACCCATTTTCGATGTATGGGATTAGCTTGGCCATTGACTCGTCAGTTTGATCCTTTTTGGTTATTTTACTCAGCAGACTTGATGACTGCACGTCAATCACAGCCTCGTTTAGTGCGTCGTCCAAATAGGTCAGCATGACCTACTTCTGCACTGAGCACTCTTGACATGTCTGCAAAGAACATTAAGGACCCCTTAATGTGGCACAACTTCACGTTGTCATTTTGTAATCGCATTCGCTGCATTCGTCTTGACAATTTGTGAATAGGTTTTTTTTGGATGGCCACAAGTGGCTTGTGGTCTGTTTGAACTTGTACCTCTTTGCCAAAAATATAGTCATGAAACCTATGTCAGCCGAAACATATTGCGAGCATTTCTTTTTGGATTGTGGCATATCTGCATTGTGTTGAATCTAATGACTGAGATGTGAATATGACTGGCTTATTGTCTTGCATGATCACAGCACCTAGCCCTGACTAACAATTATCTACCTGGATAACAATTGTTTTTTTAACATCATAATATGACAGGACAGGAGTGGTTTTTAACTTGTCTTTAAGTTTGTCATACGCAACCTGTTGTTCATTTTGTCAGTGCCACGCGATGTCCTTGTTTAAGAGTGTGCGCAGTGCTTTCGCGATCTCAGACATTTTTGGTATGAATTAACTTATGCCCAAGAACCGCTGCATGCCTTGCCTGTCACACGGCTCTGGCATGTTGACTATCGCTTGTATTCTGTCTCGATCTGGTTCTATGCCCTGTTGGGTAAGTTGGTGCCCTACATACTTGACTGTTGCTTTGCATATCAGAGATTTGGAAGAGTTTAATTTGAGATTAACGGACCTGGCCCTGTCCAAAACTGCTCTTAGCCTGATGTTGTATTCTTCGACAGTTGACCCGTATACCAAAATGTTGTCTGTTACTATACCCACCCCGGCTAAATCGCCCATGACATGGGGCATCTCCTGAATGAAAATATCACCGACTGTTTTGATGCCAAAGGGTAAGCAGGTATATCTATAATGGCCCCATGGTGTGTTGAATGTGCATAATAGTGAACATTGATGGTCCAACTCAATCTGCCAATACCCTGTCATTGCATCTAGAACTGAGAAATATTGTGCATTTGCTGTCTTAGTAATAATTTCATCAATCATTTTGGTTGGGAAAGGCCCTCTCTTGGTAGCTTTGTTTAACTTTGTGGGATCCAGACAGATTCTGGTTTTGTTAGTTTTTTTTACAATTGCAATTGAATTCACCCACTCGGTTGGTTCATCCTGCTCAACAATAACACCCAATTTTACCATGCATTTCAGTTTGTCATGCACCTTATCTTGGATGGCATATGGAATCCTCCTCATCAGGTTGACAACAGGTTGTACAGTATTATCAACGTGAATGACAGCATCTGCCTTAATTAAACCTAAGCCCTGGAAAACATCACTGTACTGCCGTACCAATTCGTCGGCATGGATCATACTGTCACCGACACAGCTGCAATTGCTCATCGGTGTGTTAGAGTTCACCTCGTCGACCCGTGCCAACAGTTTCAGGGTGACATACGCCTGTTTGGCGAGGATGGGCTGATAGTCCCGCACAATTTGGAATATGATGTCTCTACTGTCAATTTCGAATGATGCCTCGCCATCGGGAATTATCCGGTGTCCCGAAAATGTTATTAGCGAACATGTGGTGTTTATCAGACGTGTCAAAGCAAGCTTGTCGAAAACCCGGTAGGATGTTCGCCTCCGAGCCGGTGTCGAGCTTGAACTTGACCAAATGTCTGTTCACTCTGATCATCGAGTACCAGAGATGTCCCGATCAGTGCTGTTCCTGAGCACACCGACAAACAGATCCGTCGTCAACACATCAACTTCGATCAGATCTGGGTTTGACTCCATGGCCAACTCATCGATCCTGCCAAGTTTGCTCCAGCATACTTTCTCAAAGTGACTGATCATACATGCGATCCGCGCTTTGCCTTTCGCCAGATATAAACTGTGTCGGTGTTCATAGCCGCAGTTTCTGCAGTTGATTTTGAGTCGCCGGCACTTGCTGCGAGCGTTGACTTCCAAAATGGTGGCCTTACTCCAGATCCGCAGATCACTGGTAGTCGATTTCCTTTGTCTCCACGTCCGATTTTTTCTCCTCCAGTTGGTCCGCGCTGAATTCACACATGCTTATGCATTTTTCAAGCATTAGATTGGCAGTCTGAAGCATTTTGTTTCTTAACGTCATGTTATTTTACGCCAGCGACCAGATGATCACACAACAGCGAATCTTTGATGTGCCCATATTCAGTCTTCGACTCCGTCTCTGAGGGCCGTGACATATGTAGAAATGTTTTCGCTGGCTTGGTTGTGCGAATTAAATCGATACCGGATTATAACTAAGTTGGATTTACCGGTACAATATGTCTTGAACGCTTTGGTGAGTGGGCCGATCTTATCTTGGTCGTTGAGCGTGATGGCAAAATTTGCGAAAACTTTCTGCGCTTCTTCGCCGCCGACGTGCAGAAAAATACAACATTGTACCTTTTCAGTCTTGTTCACAACTCCTGCAGCATATGTCATCTGCTCTGATGCATGTTTTCCAGTTTGATCTCGCGTTGTTATTTAGCATTAACTGGCCTGGCAGCCTCAGGCCTGGCAGTGTGTTCGCAGGCAGCACTGTCCTTATCTGACACCATGTAAAAAGTATGTCTGAATGCTTTGACTTCTGGTTAACGAATGCTTTATTCACCGTCCAGGGGTCAAAGCCACCGGCACCCAAGTGCCTATCATGTGATCTCATTAACATATTCCTTTTGTTCTCTTTGCATGCCTGGATACCTTTTACGCATATATTACACTTATCGTCAGAAGCCCCCTGTGGTCTGCGAATGCCTGCCATGCAAAGATACTTTCTCAGTGTACAAGCTGTCTTTGTTTTATTTAATTGTCCAATAACAGGACAACATTGGCCTGAATGCGGAGTAGTTTTAAAGACAGGTTTCCTACGCTGGCCTAACAGTACCTATGGTATATAGGTATCTATGCAGTACCCATTGCCTGTTATGGGTGACTTGATATTACATTACTTGTTCTCACAGGTCCTATGGCTCAGGTATCATGCCAGGAGAAGACACAGCTGCTCAACAGGCAATGATGGAGGCCATGTTCCTCGCCAGACAGCAAGTTTTTGCATACTTAATAGACCTCATCTATAGGCTACAAGCAAGCGCTTTGTCATGATTCAAGTTTCATAGTCCGATGGATTTGTGTAGTAATTATATCAGGTTGATTGTTATCACCAACCTTACTTTAGTGTGAAGTAACTTTTATCCTAAAGAATTAACATTGTAAATATTTAAAATGAAAACATGACATTATTTTTGGCATGCACATCAGCATTCGGATACTATAGGCTTCAGCAGTAACACATTCACTTAAATGTATTTAATACACACTTTCTATCCAACAACAAATGCAAAATAAGTGCACCAGTATCTAAAAGTTGGATATGTAGAGCCAAATGCAGGCAAGTGTTTTGGTTTAGAATATTTGGTGCATTCATGGAACTATGCAGTTTTAAGCTTTAGAAGGTTAGGAACAGGCTCCTCACTCTACTACTCGATGATGTCACACAATTCTCTAATCCAAGGAACTTGCCTACTTTTGACCCTACATACCCAACTTAGAGGTGCCCTTATTGGGTGCATTTATTAAACATGTATTACCGCATTGGATATTAAGTCAGTGTAATAGAACCTGTCACTGCTGAAAGTCATACAAGTCTATGATGTCCAGCATTTCAGTGTGCGTGCCAAAATTACTTTGCAAGTTTTCACTTCAAATATCTCCAAGGTTAGATATTTATAATACAAGTTACCGGCAGTGGAATTGAGCGATGAACCTAATATATTTATTTAAGAAATATGGCATGATCTCAAACCCATCAGATTGTGCAACTTTAATTCATGTTTTTCCCAGACTAAATGAGTGGGACTTGTGGATATATGGTTGATGTAATTCACCCAAGTTAAATCAGTAGAACTTGTAGTTGTGGTTTAAATAGCTAACTCTAGTGATTAATACGTATGCTACTTCTACTCAGGCACACTTGATCTTAATCTCATATGCGCATCATCTGCCACGGACCTCTTGTTTACAAAAAGGAAACCCACCCAACCTACCCTGCTTTACTCACAGAACTCGACATGACTTGCTCGAAGTGGAACTGCATAAACCACGAGATTTTCAGGTGAGATTGTATGGTGTAAGAAGTGATACTTGAATCAGTAGTACAATGCCCCCTTCCCATGTAAGATGCAATGGGTTCGATTCCTGGCCGAGTCAAACCAAATACTTTCAAAATTGGTACTTATCAAGTGCTACTTTACTTGTCGCTCAGCATTACTAGGATAGAGCAGGGAGCAATGGATTGAAGCAGACCAATTGTAAACAATTGCAATATGTAGATAGCTACACAACAGTTACTGAAAGTAACAAAAGAAGGGGAACCGTGAGACTATTATTGTCTAGCGGCAAAAACAATCATTAGACTTAACCATCAACAAAATGCCCTGCTTAACGAACTATTATTATATATATGTATATATGTGTGTGTGATCTATAGCAGATTATGCGAGTATAAAAAATGTGGGAGGGAATATTACTTATTATTGTTATGTGCTGTAAGACAACACTGTACCAGTGGAGCTACCGCGGCCCACCTCGCCTCCACCAGATGTTGACCAGTGCCAGTCGCACTGAAGGATTTTTTCTTGTATAGGTGCTCTATAATCTATTATGGGAATATAAAGAAGGACACTACCATCTTCAGTTATTGTTGATTGCGAACCACATCTAGTGTATGCCATCGCTTAGTTCCAGGTTTGGAAAGGCGGCGCCACCTGTCAGGGGCTCTGACCTCCTATAAGCCAGCTGTGTCTGGTCGTTATCGCCTCCAGACCCACTTTTACTTTCTACAATTTATCTTTATATATATACATATATATATATGTAGTGAAACCCCATTTTAGCGTGATCATTGGGGTCCATAAAATGTCATTGCAAAAACAGTAGGGTCACGTTAAATAAGGGTTCGGTTTACTGAATTACCTTTGAATTAAATAATTCTGGAGACAGTGAATGATCCTCGTTATATACGAATTTGTGCTAAATCGAAGTACATTATAACGGGGATTTGCCTGTATATACACCATCCATCACTATGTATCTAGATGTGCAACCCTTGTTTAAGTTTACCTTATTGTCAGTATTGCATGTCCAAAGACACTAACAAAGTAAGTTCACTGAATATGTACATTTTACAATAAAATAAATAATATAAAATGAATCCTTCACCAGAAGAATAACACAACTGGATTTGAGTGAATATTGATTATATTTTAATTGTTGAAAATATCACATTCTGTCTGACATTGCGTGGATCTAGGTGAACGTGACAATCCTGGAAGCCCAACAGCTGTCAGGTCTGAACATTGACCCAGTCATCAAAGTGGAGGTGGGGTCGGACAAGAAGTTCACTGCCATCAAGCAGTCCACTAACTGTCCCTACTACGACGAGGTAAGTACTCAACTATGAATAGCATACTGACTTGTCTACTTATCCACGACTCATTTGGAAGGACCCCCCCCCCCCCCGTGCTCCCCCCGTGGGGAAATGAGGTAGAATAGATCCCCTGCACCCCTTTGCAGATAGTAAAAGGTGACAAACGGGGTGACTCATTTGACATGTCGGTGGAGGAAGGGATCCTGGTGCATGTGGTCTTCAGGAAGCTGCAGCTTTTTGTAGACCAACACTGCACTTTGGCCCCAAATTCATCTAGATGAGAGGTTAGACTGGCCCGGTCCTATCAATCAGCTGGTCATTCAAAGCCTTAGGAATAGAACTGTGAAGAATTATTTATTGTATTTATTTACAAACCTAATGTATTGGTACATATTTATATATATATATATATATACATATATATATATATAAATCATATTTTTATTCTTCACTACTCCTAGAAGGCAGTGGCTAGGGTCAATTTTGTAGTGTCCCCATACTAGAGTATATTATCCTCGTATCTCTGGTGTGCACCTGCCAGTTATCACGGCGCTGCAGATACCATTTTTAGGGCTCCGTGGTGGGTGGTGAGCGAGGATAACAAATATTAAAAAAAATATATGGATAACAAAATCCCCCCTCACAGGGGGAACAAACAAGGGACGGACTCAGAGTCCGATTCGGAAACCTCTATTCAATGGCCTAGATTCATAATGATTGAATCTAGTGTACCCGACAAACCAATCACAAAGCTCTCCCCTTTTGCCATATAAAAAGGCATCATCGGGATTGCTGGCTAGGGCAAGGATGTCAAAAAACTGCAGTCTGGCCATATTCTTGTGTGCATGCAGACTATCTTGATCTTGGAAAATTTGAATCCATTCACAACTGACCATCAATGAATCCCATTTATGCACAATTGAAGCTGTCTCTCAATGGCATTCATACCAGTACCTTCGTAGTACAAAGCAGTCACCCATGACAAGACTAAAGTAGACCCCCTTTTAAACAGCAGCAAGCAATACTGTTGACCTTGACTCCCAAAAGAGTCATGGCCAGTATGCTGTCTTGGGGTACTCCTAGTTCCTGTGTTTGTTTGTGTGTTTGTTTGTTGTTGCTTTACGTCCTAACAACATCTAAGGTCATATCAGGACGGCTACTGACCTTTGACAGTGCGCACTCATGGCAACTCCGCAGTGCTGCCTCACTGGGAGACCAGACCACCAGCAGCATGACCTGATACCCCACTCTGTCACATCATCCTGACACTGAGCCAACCAGTCCAAACCTAAGGGGAGGAGGGAGAAGACCTAACCTGTCACTGCCCCGAAATGACAGTAACAGGTGGTTCTCTAATTCAATGGAATTGCAGAGGTTTCAAGGGCAGCATTGAGGACTTATCTCTTCTGTTCTACAACCACACCTATACACCTCATATATATATATGCGTTATATGACCAGAAGGGATGACCAAATAAGTTGAGCATCCCGTTTTGGTAGATCGTGGGATTCGAACCCACGTGCTGATTCGCTAAGCACTGCATTTGTTTGAATTGGTATAGAGTGCTAAGCAGGAGAGAGGTATGTGTGCATGTACTCAAATACATATTCACATGTATTCACATGTATACATAATACATGTATTCACATGTATACATAATACAGGAGAGAGGTATGTGTGCATGTACTCAAATACATATTCACATGTATTCACATGTATACATAATACATGTATTCACATGTATACATAATACAGGAGAGAGGTATGTGTGCATGTACTCAAATACATATTCACATGTATTCACATGTATACATAATACATGTATTCACATGTATACATAATACAGGAGAGAGGTATGTGTGCATGTACTCAAATACATATTCACATGTATTCACGTGTATACATAATACATGTATTCACATGTATACATAATACAGGAGAGAGGTATGTGTGCATGTACTCAAATACATATTCACATGTATTCACATGTATACATAATACATGTATTCACATGTATACATAATACAGGAGAGAGGTATGTGTGCATGTACTCACATACATATTCACATGTATTCACATGTATACATAATACATGTATTCACATGTATACATAATACAGGACAGAGGTATGTGTGCATGTACTCAAATACATATTCACATGTATTCACATGTATACATAATACATGTATTCACATGTATACATAATACAGGAGAGAGGTATGTGTGCATGTACTCAAATACATATTCACATGTATTCACATGTATACATAATACATGTATTCACATGTATACATAATACAGGAGAGAGGTATGTGTGCATGTACTCACATACATATTCACATGTATTCACATGTATACATAATACATGTATTCACATGTATACATAATACAGGACAGAGGTATGTGTGCATGTACTCAAATACATATTCACATGTATTCACATGTATACATAATACATGTATTCACATGTATACATAATACAGGAGAGAGGTATGTGTGCATGTACTCAAATACATATTCACATGTATTCACATGTATACATAATACATGTATTCACATGTATACATAATACAGGAGAGAGGTATGTGTGCATGTACTCAAATACATATTCACATGTATTCACATGTATACATAATACATGTATTCACATGTATACATAATACAGGAGAGAGGTATGTGTGCATGTACTCAAATACATATTCACATGTATTCACATGTATACATAATACATGTATTCACATGTATACATAATACAGGAGAGAGGTATGTGTGCATGTACTCACATACATATTCACATGTATTCACATGTATACATAATACATGTATTCACATGTATACATAATACAGGAGAGAGGTATGTGTGCATGTACTCACATACATATTCACATGTATTCACATGTATACATAATACATGTATTCACATGTATACATAATACAGGAGAGAGGTATGTGTGCATGTACTCAAATACATATTCACATGTATTCACGTGTATACATAATACATGTATTCACATGTATACATAATACAGGAGAGAGGTATGTGTGCATGTACTCAAATACATATTCACATGTATTCACATGTATACATAATACATGTATTCACATGTATACATAATACAGGAGAGAGGTATGTGTGCATGTACTCAAATACATATTCACATGTATTCACATGTATACATAATACATGTATTCACATGTATACATAATACAGGAGAGAGGTATGTGTGCATGTACTCAAATACATATTCACATGTATTCACATGTATACATAATACATGTATTCACATGTATACATAATACAGGAGAGAGGTATGTGTGCATGTACTCAAATACATATTCACATGTATTCACATGTATACATAATACATGTATTCACATGTATACATAATACAGGACAGAGGTATGTGTGCATGTACTCAAATACATATTCACATGTATTCACATGTATACATAATACATGTATTCACATGTATACATAATACAGGAGAGAGGTATGTGTGCATGTACTCAAATACATATTCACATGTATTCACGTGTATACATAATACATGTATTCACATGTATACATAATACAGGAGAGAGGTATGTGTGCATGTACTCAAATACATATTCACATGTATTCACATGTATACATAATACATGTATTCACATGTATACATAATACAGGACAGAGGTATGTGTGCATGTACTCAAATACATATTCACATGTATTCACATGTATACATAATACATGTATTCACATGTATACATAATACAGGAGAGAGGTATGTGTGCATGTACTCAAATACATATTCACATGTATTCACATGTATACATAATACATGTATTCACATGTATACATAATACAGGAGAGAGGTATGTGTGCATGTACTCAAATACATATTCACATGTATTCACATGTATACATAATACATGTATTCACATGTATACATAATACAGGAGAGAGGTATGTGTGCATGTACTCAAATACATATTCACATGTATTCACATGTATACATAATACATGTATTCACATGTATACATAATACATGTATTCACATGTATACATATTCACATGTATTCACATGTATACATAATACAGGAGAGAGGTATGTGTGCATGTACTCAAATACATATTCACATGTATTCACATGTATACATAATAACTTACCAGTGTTCCTAAATGTAGGGATAACTGTGTCAGATGCTGCACAATAGTAATCGATTTGCAACTAACTAGTAGACTGGTGTGTAATCTGTGCTTTCTGTGTATATGGGTGCAGTACACTGTGGTACTGTCCCTTATGGGGCTGTCACACTATGACGTTTCTAGCTGGCGACCGATCAACGTGTAGTGATTTTGGGCGATAATACGTGAAACGTCGGGACGCGCCAATGGCGCGTTACGGGGGCGTCGGTACATTTCGCAATGCGTCGGTACACTATCTTTGACGCTGATGGTCGGCGCAAAACGCCGGCGCGCGCTCGTAGTCGCCCAAGGTTTTAAGCATGTCAAAAACAACCCAACGTCCGGCAGCGCGCGCAAATATATGGGTAAGGACGTTAGGCGCGCGTCGCGATGCGTTGGACGCGCCGGAATAACGTTATGGGAACGCTAGGAAGACAGTGCGCGCGCGGGAGGGTCGTTGCTCACACGTTGCTGTGTGTGTGTCTCTGTGTGTGTCTCTGGGTGTGTCTGTGTGTGTCTCTGTGTGTGTCTCTGTCTGTGTCTCTGTCTGTGTCTCTGTGTCTGTCTCTGTATGTGTCTCTGTGTCTCTGTGTATGTCTCTGTATGTATCTCTGTCTGTGTCTCTGTGTGTGTCTCTGTCTGTGTCTTTGTGTCTGTCTCTGTATGTGTCTCTGTGTCTCTGTGTATGTCTCTGTATGTGTCTCTGTATGTGTCTCTGTCTGTGTCTCTGTGTCTGTCTCTGTATGTGTCTCTGTGTCTCTGTGTATGTCTCTGTATGTGTCTCTGTCTGTGTCTCTGTCTGTGTCTCTGTCTGTGTATCTGTTTGTGTCTCTGTCTGTGTCTCTGTATGTGTATTTGTATTTGTCTCTGAATGTGTATCTGTCTGTGTCTATGTTTGTGTATGTGTCTCTGTATGTGTATATGTATGTGTCTCTGTCTGTGTCTCTGTCTGTGTCTCTGTATGTGTCTCTGTCTGTGTATATATATGTGTCTGTGTGTGTGTCTCTGGGTCTGTGTGTGTGTCTCTGTGTCTCTGTGTGTCTGAGTCTGTGTGTGTGTCTGTGTGTGTGTGTCTCTGTGTCTCTGTGTGTCTGAGTCTCTGTGTGTGTCTCTGTGTCTCGGTGTGTGTCTCTGTGTCTCTGTGTGTCTGAGTCTCTGTGTGTGTCTCTGTTTCTCGGTGTGTGTCTCTGTGTCTCTGTGTGTCTGAGTCTCTGTGTATGTCGCTGTGTCTCAGTGTGTGTCTCTGTGTCTCTGTGTATCTGTGTATCTGTGTGTGTCTATGTGTGTCTATGTCTCTGTGTCTCAGAGAGAGAGAGAAACAGAGACAGAGACACAGACAGAGAACCATACAGAGACAAATACAGAGACACACACAGAGACACACACAGAGACACAGACAGAGACACAGACAGAGACACAGACAGAGACACAGAGAGAGACACAGACAGAGACACAGACACAGCGCGCCGATATACGTTACCACAACGTTGGCCGAGCGCTACCAACACGCTGTGGTAACGTCCAATTTCCCCATATTTCCCCTAAATCTTTAACGTTTCTCGACGCGCAAGATAGTACTTTCAACGCTGACGGGTCGCCGGGAGAAATGTCATAGTGTGACAGCCCCATTACATAGCAAATCCAATCCACTCTCACATCTATTCCAAGGGGCATAGCATAAACTCTGACACTTCACACTTAATGAGTTCACCTGCCAGTGGAGGTGTCACTGATGCAGTTTTTGATAGCAAATGGATGACTGCTATGCAATATGCGATGCAGTCAGTAATCTCTTAATGCAGGAACACTAGTAAATTCATTTTAAATTTATATTGGACTAAAACTATACATAATATGTGATATCTTTGCGGATCAATGATGTATACGTATGTGTATGTATATAAAGTATGTGTATGTAAATATATATATATGCATATATATGTATATATGAATGTACATATGTATATGTCTATCATATGCATATGTATGCTTATATGTATACATGCATGTATTTATGTATATATATATATGTATATCTATTTGTTTGCATATACATATATACATATACATCTCTTGGTTGTCAGTGGCGATGACATGACAACAACTCATCATTTGTTGTGAACTTGCCGATGACTGATGAGTCCAATTTGTGCTTGGAATGTGCAGTGGCACGTTAAAGACGTTTGTAACTGCTGTCAGAGAGTCTGGTAGATGAAGGAGACAATCTTTTCTCTGTGGATGTTTTTGCTTAGCTTGAGATGTACAATCAGCTTCAACCGTGCATATATATATATATGTGTGTGTAACTGCTGTCAGAGAGTCTGGTAGATGAAGGAGACAATCCTTTCACTGCTGACGCTTTTGCTTAGTTTGAGATATACGATCAGCTTTAACCGTGTAAAACCACCACAGACTCATGCGGGAGGTCGACAGGACCAAGTGGTCCTTAGCCGCTGCCGTATTGGCCACTCGCGGCTTACAAATGCTTTCCTGTTCAAAGGGGACCCTCCCCCTGAATGTATTGGGTGTCAGTCCCCACTTACACTGAAACACATTTTGTTGAATTGTGTCGATTTCTTGGCCCTGCGCCAACAGTTTTACACTGCAAGCAGCATGCACAACCTTTTCACAAAAGTAAAACAAGAAAACATTTGAGCCTTTTTAAGGGCAGCTGGTCTATATCATCACATATAGTCCCTTAAACAAATCAGATCAATTAACAACCTTTAACTTTTATCATAATTCTATTTCCTTTAGCCACAAATTATGCAACTGTGAGCTTTTTAAATCCATGGTGTACTGACACAAATTGAATCTGTGCTTTTGCATCCTGTAAAAGCGATGGTTGAATAAAAAACAAACAATTCTCACTGTGAATATGGCCTATGCTGCCGACACGGCGTAAAGAAACCACCACTCAATCAATCAATCAACTGTGCATATATATATATATATATATATATGTATATATGTATATATATTACGGATGAAAACAGGTAGTATATGTATATACGTGTATGTACATACGTATATGTATTATGGTCTATATATACGACCCAGTGCCTCTTGGCGCCGGTGTAAAGATTTCAAATTCCCCCCATATTCAAGTTCCCCCCTGGGAACTTGAAAACGTTTTCAAATTCCTCCCAGGGGAATTTGAAAACGTTTTCAAATTCCCTCCCTCGCTTTAACTTTCCCTCCCCCCATTTTGGGGGAATTTTCTTTATTTTTGTTATTTTTTTGTTATTTTTTGTTATTTTTCATGAAAAATATTATAATATACAGAGAATAGCATAATGGAAATTATTACTAGTACAATAAAACATATTTAACCAAAAATGACACAAAAAGTCTCCAAGATGGTTAAGAAAAAAATATTATAGGTCTGAAATTTAAAACGTTTCTTAAAGTTTTTTAAACAATTTTAAATTCCCGGAGGGGGGAATTTGAAAATAGGGGGAGGAATTTGAAAACTGTCTTTAAGTTCCCCCCCAGGAATCTGAAAACGTTTTCAATTTCCCCGGAGGGAAGTTAAAAACGTTTTCAGATTCCCAAGGGGGAACTTGGGAAGGGGGGAAGTTGAAATCGTTACACCGGGACTCCCGGCCTTCCGTCACTGGAACTCCCGGCCTCCCAGCACCAGGCCTCCCCTTCAATAATTGATTTCATTGATGGTTCTTACTTTTTATTTCCATTTCTATTCATAAATAAAAAAAAGTAACAACCATCAATAAAATAAATAAAAAATAAATCCAATAATATTTAAGGTAAGTTTTTCTTGGTGTTGCTGTATCAGCAAGAAAAGCTATATTCGTGGTGATTATGCAAAAGGTATATCTAGATGATATACAACAATCCTCTACAAGATGTCCCCCAAACAGGTGGAAGTATATAAGTGTGACACAGGCAACCATATACCCCTAAGGTTGACTGGAAGTAGCCCTTTTGTTTGAGATTTAGGGTTATACCAACACAGTAAGAGCATGGGCAGCTCTGGTCTGTAGATATTTGTTGTAACTAATGAAATATTTCCTAATATTTATTGCTAATTTATTAAATACTTCCCAAACTAAATGTATTGTGTATATTCAGGTATTTAGATATACTTATTTTCTTTCTAGTGATGTATTCCATTATGAAAACTTCCCAAAACTCAGTGTGCCACAATCAAACTTTGAATCGTGGGTCAAATGACCACTAGCTAAAAGAAGGTAAGCTCTCCAGCCTGGATAGTGCACCTATATACACGTATCACTTCACATCAGGCGCCGGTTCTAACTGTGTAATGCCTTTCTGGTTTCAGTTCTTTGTGTTCGACTACAGAATTAGCCCTATCATGCTGTTTGACCGAATGATAACCATCACCGTAAGTACATTCATATAATACATGCACTTTATAGGCACTGAGAAACGAGGACACAAGTCACAATAATGCAGCACAATATTTACCACAATTAGTGTAAGTAAAGGTTCCCACACGAACTAGTAGCTATAATGTGATATGAGAAAACTAGTTAAAGCTGCATATTCCGATGAAAGCATGAAGATTTCAAAATGAAATCACTTGCCTAGCTTTGATTCTACATATCCAGTATATTATATACCAGTGTATTTATTAAGAATTTCTTCCTACATAGACGCATATAGTAAGTCAATTTTGTTGAAGTCATTGCTGCTATAGCCTATGGTGTCAGAATGTCCATGTGCATCCCAACATTAATTCTGCATGTTTTCAGTTCAAATAGCACCAAAGTTAGTCATTTACAATAAAAGTTACTTCAAAGTAATTAAACTTTAATTTAATGTAATGTCGATTTTTACAATGAACCTCATATATTTATCTAAATAAAATGGCAGAAACTCAAAACCATAAACTAGGCAACTCTGACTTAGATTCAGAATTCTACAATGCAGTTGGGAATTTAACAATGTTCATTGACTTAGACAATAGGGTACATATAGATAGACAGAATACATTCTTGATATGTCGGTTTGTAATAGAAGCAGTACCTGTAACCACTATATTACACACATTAAAGTTTTATAATCCAATAAATGAATAACATTAAAAACATTTACCTAGATTGGATGCTACATATCCAACTTAGAAGCCTGTGCTCCCATGAATCATCGATCTATCGTTTGGCCCCCCCTTAACAACATAAAAGCTGGCTGGCTTTGAGAAGTGGCAGTGTGACCTACTTAACATAGCAATTACCTATTGCGCTTGATTTCAACTGGTGTACACACATTATTTTGCAGGCTTTCACTTAGAAATATCTTCAAAGTTAGCCAGTTTAATCAAATTTACTTCAAAATAAAATAAGAGTATTTCATAATGGACAACTTTGAATTGTATAGGCCCTAGGCTTATAATTTTGAGGTTCTGCCACATATTTGAAAATATAGGGTTATTCGTTATAATCTACCTTTCTTTAGATTGAAGGAACTTTGCTTATAAAATTGGAGATATCTGAACTGAAATCACGCAAACATACTTTTCGGTGGGAACACTGAAATGCTGGACACCGTAGGCTTCAGCAGTAAACGGTTCATTGACGTTGTATTTCCTTCTGCGCAACAACACATGTTTAATAAATGCAATATTATCTAATTTAGATATGTAGGATCAAATTTAGGTAAATGCTTTGATTTCGAAAATGTGTTGCCGTTAATTGGACTCTGCAGCCTTGACATATCGCAGGGGGGGGGGGGGGGTGAAGATGGGAAATATGGCGCATAGAGCGGGAATCTAATCCACATCTCCAGCATTCCGGGCCAGTGTACTAGGCATTGCACCACATATCCACGTCCGCCTGTCTATAAGTGGGTCCTTGTTTGAGAGCTTAGTGCAGACTACTACAATATATATATATATTGTAATACGAGAAAAGCTCAAAACCAGTGGATTGTGCAACTAACCGACTTGTATTTGTGTCGCTTCCCTTGGGGCAGGCGTACGATGCGACACGTCTGCCCGGCCGAAATGTGCTCAAGGCGGGAAACATCTTAGCCGGAAGTGTCATCGGGTCATTCAAGTGTGACGTTGGAACTGTCTACGCCGCTCAAGGTATCGCAATGCAAAATCTACATATTGTGTTACTGTTATATTCATTGATTAAGCCTGGGGAATTTCAATTGCACATATTTGATGTTCCTCATTCCACTTCTGGTTGTCATGCTGAATGTTTGACTAGGTAGTGACAACTATGGTTTGACTAGACCAGGGTTTGAGCCCAGTGTCACAGTTCAGGAGGGTACCTGGTTTAAAACTGACCTTTTCCCAATGCGCATGCATCAAAGTCGAACGGCAAGCCTGAAATCTTGTCTGAATGTATGGCTTGCTTCTGTCTGTGGAGGAGCTTTCTGGAAATGTAGGGCGAGACAAGCAAGGAGACTGTTCAGGTATCATTGTAGTGAATATTTTATGTTTGATAGTAGCCTGTGCACTAACAAGTTTACAAGCTATTAACAAGTTAATACGAATAAGCAATGATTAGGACCGACTTCCGGGCCGTATTCGATTAACACGACCCGGGCTACTCGATTTGGTGTGCACTACTCTGTGGCGGAGCGTCGTCAAGGCGTTAAGCCCCATAGGCTATTATTAACCAATCGCTGTCATCCACCCTGTTTGCTGCGTAGCGAACCTTGACGAGCGATTTCCGTTTCCGTTTGCTGGATTTTGATTTCTCCATGAGCATATTCAGCGCAGAAAGGCGCAGGACAACCAGTCACGTTTGAACTCGTCTGAGCTTGTTTGAACTTACAGGAAATGGATTTGCTTCTTCTCGTTTTCGCGAGAACTCAGTGTCAGCCAATCAGAGCTGTTCTTTTTAATTGCAAATGGCCGCCTCCATGGGGACCACCATTTGCAATCGAAAAGAACAGCTCTGATTGGCTGAGAACAGCTCTCAGTGTCAGCCTATCAGAGCTGTTCTTTTTTATTGCAAATGGCGGCCCCCATTAGGGGTGGCCATTTGCAATCGAAAAGAACAGCTCTGATTGGCTCAAATTATGGAAAGATCACATTATTTGTTTAGTAGTTTCTTGTTCAGACATAGTTACACATATATATGTATCTTTTTAAAGTGCTTGAAGTATATTTTAAATTTTTATACATCGACTTCTGTTTAAATCCCACAATACCAGGACTTAAAGAATGGGAAACTATTCCTGCAAGGGTATGCTCAATATGGGACAGTGGTCACCCGTTTTTCCTCCTTTCCTTGCTGTGGACCCTTCTCGATTATTCAACACAAGTATACAAATGGCGGCCCCCCATTTAAGGCTATTTCCGTTTCCGTTTGTTGGATTTGGGTTATTTCATTGTCCACCTCTATAAGTATGAGTATTGTTTATGTATACATGTGTTAGTAATTAGCCTCCCCGCTGGGTGGGTTGGTATTAAACGTAGATACAATCTCAATCAGGCAGAAATGCCATTTGACTTTGATGCATGCGCATTGCGAAAAGACCCGTTTTAAGCCGGGAACCCTTTCTAATTGTGACACTGGGGTTCAGATCCCACGATCTGCCACCCGAAAAGTGGGTGCTCAACTCATTCGGCGATCCTATGTGATATAGTTAGGGTTCTGTGGTCTTTCTTTCTTTCTTTCTTTCTTTTTTCTTGGGTTCTTATATTACAGTGTTGTGGTATTTTTGATGACACTACACTTTTGGTCATTGTCTGTTTGTCCAATGTTTCCAAAGCAAGTCACAGAACTACTGCTGAGGTGGCGCTTGAGTACTATCAGTCTGTACTGGACCAAATCTGCACTCATCATTGGCTCATAATTTTTTAATTGTAATTGATCCGGCAGGAACCCCGAGACGCTCACATCACCCGGCAGTGCATGTGCCGCCTCCCCTCCTCCCCATCACCCCGCCTGACCTGCAGTCGGGTTTCAGACTCAAAAGTCTATGGATTTTACTTCCTGCACTCTTGCTTCCACCCATGAATCAACCACTTCACAAAGCAACAAAGGACTCAGAAAGGCACCCACGTCAAAAAGCATCATGCAAAGAAATCGGAGAGCCACAGATCCTAGAGGCCGCCCCGCAAAGTGCGCCACTAGGAAAGCAACCACCACGCCACGAGCCGACCCGAGCGAGTCTATCGGCTCGCAAGATGGCAGCTCCTCCCCCCCAGCCACCCCCACCTCCAGCCCGGCAGTCGCCCCCAGCCCGGCAGTCGGCCGGCGTAAGGAAAGCAAGCCGACAGATTATTGTGGATGCAGGCCTCCATTGACGCCATCGAGAAGTGATGGGGCCTCCAGGAGAGGCAGGCGGCCAAACATAGGAGGGAGGCAGCCAAACACAGATAGGAAATGGTGGCAGAGAGCAGGGTGCTCGCGGAGGCCACTGCCATGCTAGCCGCCGCCGCAAACCCACGCTGCCGGGACGCATCCAGATCCCCATCCATGCCACACAACCCGCCAACATGGCCTCAACAGCCGGCGCATGAACGGCACTGCCCCAGCCGGGTGAGGTCGCTCTCACCGATTTCCCGCTCGCCCGCCCCGGTTAGAGGTCGCACCGGTTCACAGCCAGGTCACGACGTCCAGATGAGTCCGGTAAGTGTTTGGTCTTCACCATCGCCCCTGCCCCGACACCACTTCCAGCGCCGAGACAACATCGGGCGCTCAAAAGATGGTGCATGTCTGTGGCTACTGCGCGAATGTGCGCAGAATAGATACCAACCACACCGAGGCGAGTTGCTATTCCAAGAAGTCAAGGGATCGACTCGCCAAGACTTCACAACAGGATTTTTAGCACACCGGCGGGAGGACAAAACATGCACGCCCCACCATACGACTGACACCTGACCCGTACAATGCCCCCCGACTAACCATAAGGCGGCCCACGCCACCTAACCCTCGCAGTTGTTGACATTGCCCAGGCCCAGAGTGGCTTCAACCTGGGAAACCCCGGCCCCACTGGGATTCCCCGCTGTGATGTCACGGCCTCAGCCGGTGTCCGGTGGGCCGGAAACCACCATAGGCCCGCGGCGCGCATGCTGGAACAAGCGAAGGGAAACCTTACCGATGACATCACGCCGGGCGACCCAGCTGGCTCCCGGTGGTGCCCCCCAGCAGGAACCGCCGGTACCCACGATAAAAGGTAAACATCAACACGCCCCCTCCGCCGCCGCCATGCCCCCACGCCGCTCAGATGCGCATCCCTCGGACTGGCCCTCGCCCCCGACAAGTGCTGCCCCCTCACCGTCTGGCTTCTGTGGCTCGGCATAGACTTTGACACGGAGGCCATGGTCCTCCGCATCCCCGACCAGAAGCCGCAGGAGGTGATCGGGGAGTGCGAGCGTTGGCTCGACCGCCCCACCCTCACAAGGAGGGCCCTGCAGAGGCTCGTCAGCCGACTCGCCCACGTCAGCACCTGCCTACCAGCGGTGAGGAAATTCATGGCTCGAATCCTGCGCAGCCTCCGAGCTGCTCCCTTGGCAGGGGCCGCGGACGTCGACCCTGACTTGAGGAAGGACGTCCGCTGGTTCCACGACTTCGCAGCCGGCAGGAACGGTACCTGCCTCCTACCCCCCCCCTGTCCGGCCGCAGTGGGTCATTAAGTGTGACTCCTGCGTGACAGGCGGGGGCGCCTTCTCGACAAACGCCTGCTTCGCTGAGCCCTACGACGACATCATGGTGGCGGCATTCCCCACCATACACAAACTCGAGGCCATGAACCTCGTCCTCGCGGTTCAGACGCTCAGGCCCGAGGCCCCGGGGGGTTACGAGGTAGTGATAAACATCGACAACGCGGCGTCGACCTCGAGTCTGGCCACACCACCGATCCCACCCTCGGAGCCTGCGCCCGAGAGATCTGGCTGATCGCGGCTCTCGGGCCGTTCACCATCATCATCCGCCACAAGCCCGGGATCAAGCTGGTTCTCGTGGATGCGCTGAGTCACGCCCACTACTCCTGGGTCACCCTCGATAGCAGTGCCGCATAAGGGGTCTTTCACGATTAAGGGTACACCACCCACCGACACTGTTCACCCATGACCTCTAATCCTTCCAGATTACGGACTGCGTGCCGACGAGCACATGATGGCACTCCACCGCGCCGCCCTTGCCCCGGGGACCTGGCGCAACCGGATTCCACACGCCAGAAGATATCTGGAGTTCCCCCTCGAGTGGGGCATTGACCACCTGGCCCTCGCCCCATATGATGTCGGGCACTTCATCGCTCACCTCCACCACCAGCTGCCCTACCCCGCCTCGGTCGCCAACGCCTTCTCCGGGGCCCGCTCCTGTGCCCGGGAGGCGGGGGGGGGGACGTCGCCCCCTTTGACGCCCCGTTAGCGGCGCGTGTTAGGAGAGGCAGCGAGAAGATGTTCGCATCCCCGGTGCGAAGGGCACCCGCCATCACCCCCGACATGCTCCCCATCATCTAGCGCACATGCGTGCCCAAGGGCACCTCGGCGTCGCCCCCTGGGCTGCGGTCGTCATCGCCTACTTCAGCTTCCTGAGGCAGTCAAACCTGCTTTCCCCCTCTCACGCCCCGTGGGGGGGGCCGCACAAGCTTCGGAGGGATGACGTCCAGCACGCCCCGGGCGGGCTATGCCTGCGCATAATATCGTCCGAGACCATCCGATCCCTGGCGCAGGCCGTCTCCATCTTCGTGCCCGCGCTCGCCGGATCGCCCCTGTGCCCCGTCCGTGCAGACAGACAGTCATACATCATACAGGGAAACAAAAATGCATATAGGCAGACAGGCAGGCAGGCAGACAAACAGGCAGGCATACAGACATGCAGGCAAACAGACATACATACAGGCAGACAAGCAGCAGGCATTCATACAGTCAGGCAGTCATACAGACAGTCAGGAAGTCATACAGGCAGGCAGGCAAACAGATATACATGCAGGCAAAGAGACATACAGGCAGGCAAAACAGCCATCCCAACCAACATGCCCTGGTGTGCCTTACATGGGTTGTCAATGGGCGAGCTGGGCACAGCTCACCAGGGGCTCCAGGTGGGCTCTGAAGTGGGCATGAGATGGGCCGCACATGGGCTAGATTCCCAGCTTTAAAAAAAAAATCATATTTTGTCTAAGATATAGTGAACATATTCAATAATCGAGATAGGCCCACCTGGGCTAGCCCAGGTGGGGCCTACTTGGAGCCTGTGGCCAAATTTAGCTGGGCCCCAGATGGGCTGCCCAGGTGGGGCCCACCCAGGGCCCTGCTGGGAATGCTGGCTGGGATACAGGTAGTCAAACAAGCAGGTAGGCAATCATACAGGCAGTCATGAAGGCAGTCATATAGGTAGTGACACATGCAACAGGCATGCAGGTAGGGAGGCACACAGACATACCTACATACAGGCATGCAAGCAGACAGGCAGGTATACAGGCAGGCATACAGGCAGGCAGGCAGGCAGCCATACAGGCAAGCAGGAAAACAAACATACAGGCAGGCAAACAGCCAGGCAGGCAGTCATACAGGCAGGGAGGCATACAGGCAGTCATATAGTCATGCAGGCCGTCATAGTACACAAAGACTACGGACTGATACACGGGCGCCACCTAGCGTTATATCGCACAGCAAGTCCTTATTTCCTGGTCTCCTCCTAAAATGACTGAACTAGTTGTTGTTGTTTGTTGTTGTTTTACATCCTAGCAACATCTAAGGTAATATCAGGACAGGTATTGACTTGTGACAGTGCGCACTCATGGCGACTTTATAGTGCTGTCCCACTGGAAGATCAGGCCACCAGCACCATGACCTGATCGACATATCCCACTCAGTCACATTATCCTCACACTGAGCCAACCAGTCATTGTCCTATCCTCATAATGCCAAGCGCCAGGCTAGGAAGCAACAAGTATAAATTTGTAAGTCATTGGTTTGACTCGACCAGGGTTCGAGCCCAAGACCCCTAGTTGAGTGGAGTCTATGTCAGGCCGACTGGTGATAGACTTAAAAGGAAATTATTCATACGTGTGATGGACCATGTTCTACTCCATTTGAGGAATACAAGAAGTGACACTGATATACCTTTGAACCCCTAAGGGGGTTCCTGGCACATTAGGGCCATATTTGATTAACACAAGCCGGGTGACTCAGATCACCCGAGTCGTCAGAATTTCAAATCGAACACAATGTGAGTGGAGTCGACAAATATACATACTGTGTGCCAAACGACCTGACCCCAGTAACCTGCCTCTTGGCTGGGGGCAGCTAGGAGCGATGACGTCACATTTGCACCGGTACTGTCCTGCAGGACAAGAGCTACCAGTACCAGTCATACATGTTTTTTTTGGTAATAACCTAGATTAATGAAATGGAAATATAACTAAACTATGCCATCATAAAATACTTGGAATCCTATTTTGGTGTAGTTATATCGGTTATTAAAAAAAAAAGGTTTTGGATTAAGCCACCATATTTTCCATCCCGAGCACCGAGAAGCGTATTCGATTATTTGACCTGAGTCTGTAGGATGTGCGCATGGTCCAAAAAGTTGCTTGGGTGACCCGTGTTGATTAATCGATTATGCCCCTGGGTAACACATAACCTCCTTGGGGGTAACCACTAGCAAAGGTTGGAACAGTCCATCCTAGGGACTGAACCTGCTAGTGTGCTGCCACCTCTTGATACTTCTTAGCCATGATGTGGTAGTGGTCCTCATCACATGTCTCTGACAGCAAAGCAACGTATCATGAGTAACCATTTCGTTGAAATTGTCCATCTATTTCTGTGGCCAATTTCTCAAGGAAATCACTAAGAGCTGATACCTGACTGATTCGTGCAGCTTGGGGCACAGCAAATAGTTGACATTGTTATTAACATATTCAAATTAAGCCAACTGGGCAGCCACCCAAGGCGCATACCTCAGAGGGGCGTAGTAGGTCGTCTGACATAAGGGTACAAAATGTATATTGTGTATTTTCCTAATTTGTTCACTGAGTAGCCAACTCTTGTCCATATATATATACTGGTAATTACAAGGAATAGTTGGATAGTTGAGGTTGCCATTTCGTCAGAAAAACAAGAATTAATTGAGTAGCCAGTCCCAAGTGTCGACTTATTAATCAACAAGTGTGGATATATTAATTAAAACAATTATTTAAGAAGTTTATTGCATGAAACAATTAATGTGTATGCATAGGATGATTATCTTCTTCCCAATTTTGAGTTGTGGACATAACAGAATAGAAGGGGACACCACAAATAATATGGGACTTAAATTTCAATTATTTTTCATACAGCTTAGTAGGAAAATTATATTAATAGTCATGGTACTCCAAAATATGCTTGTACAAGCAACAGTACCAAGGGTTTTCTTGTTGAAGCTCTGGTATTCACAGAATATCATGTTCATTGACAATGCAATCAGGAAACAAGCAGGGGACACAACAGTTACATCCAGAACCAGTTTAATCACCATGGAATATTAGATATAACAAATATATATATGCATGCAAAATGAACATTTATTTCAAGTAAGAGTCTCCTTTTATTATTTAATTGACTAACAGGTAATATTCTATGCAAAATAAAGGTCTAGTAGGCTGTAGAAAAGTCCACATTCTTCATTTACAAATTCCTGCCTTTGAAACACCATATTTTTGGAATGAAAATATTGGCTTTTTTTACTATGTCACATTAGGCCTAAATTTGTTCATATCTATACCTCCAAAGTGTATGAATACCAATTCTATAAAGAAAATACATCCTCTACTCTTTCCATAATTGTTTTTGACCATTACATACCGGAAAATACATTTTCCCCATTTACCATGAAACGACCCAGTACTGACCATTAACGGGTCACAGTTTTATACAAATTAGTTGGGTTTGTTATTGTCATTGCTGTAGGGGTGCAAGTAGTTGGCCTTGTCTATGGTACAGAATAGTCTAGCACTGGTCCTGAGTATTAGGCTACTCTATTGATGTATGTACAACACAGCGCCCATCTCCTTTGTTTTGTTAATCAGGGCCATTCCGAAGTGTGAGTCACGTGATAGTGACGTAGCTGGTCAATGTATAACACGTAGTTATTATGATCGTCTCTTGTTGCAGACCACCAGTTCTTCCACCGCTGGGCGGTACTGCTCCAGCCTAAGGACATCATGGAGGGACCGAAGGGCTACGTCAAGTGTGACATCGCCGTGATTGGCCGAGGTGACGTTGTCAAGGTACAATCCCTCCCACTGGAGTGAAGCTGAAATATAGATACAGTTTTCTGATCTTAGGCACGGCAGGAATATGCGAATCACATACTTTATAAAGGCTTCAATGGACGATTATTCAAAAGAGGCCGGTAATACTTTCCCAGAGCTATATGATACCTTTCTCTTGTTGTGAGTTGCTCGTTCAAAACCATCTATAATTAGTGACTTGTAAATTGCTCCCACGCCCCATGTTTGATGAGCCTCAGGGGTTGCTTTTGATTGTCGAATGTTTCAACAACGTTATGGATCCTACTGGGTGGGCTCAGTGTTTCCTGGTCTATGTCACTTAGCAGCTGAGCAGGTCATCAGGGCTAAATGGTCATGCTAGCCACAGTTTGATCACCTAAATAAGAGAGTAAGCAGATTAAATATACACAAACTGTTATCGTTCATGATAATTTTGAATGAATAAAGTTGTGTTGGTCATTTTATTGCACCTTTAGCTTAGGTGCTGAGATGGGAATTGTTCTTATCAAAAGTAATATTGTATTTGTGTATGTACCTAGCGGAGGCATAGCTACATCTCTGAATGCATTGCAAATAATTATATTACACACACTTGTTTAGTGGCAAACAACCCTATTACATGCAGAGTAAATTGTGTGTGACATAACACCATCTATATATATATATATATTTGTTTTTTACCTCGGGCTGTAGCCACCAGGCTATCACAGCCCAGGGAGATAAAGCATTTCCGGCATCAAGTCATTAGCATAAATCCAAGCATATCGAACGCACACTGTGTGTATCAAGGTTAGTTTTTGCTTATTTTCATGTCATTAAAAACTTTAATGACTATTCTCTCATATCAGTATGACTGTTAATGAACCAAGAAGTTATTACACTATTATTCTTGGTAATTACTGGTCTTTTCTGTCCGTGTTGAATGTTTTTGTGGTGAGCCACCAAGCGCCCATTGATCAGTTTATGCAGTATATCATCCTGACCTAGATCCTTTGTTATAGCCTTGGTTATTGTCTGCGCTCGTTTGCTCCCACCCCCCACGCTCGATGAACCTCAAGGGTTGCTTTCGATTGTCGAATGTTTCAACAATGTTATGGATGGATTGAACTAACAAACAAGTATTAAAAGCCTAAATGCTAGGGGTCTACCCTTATGGGGGTTACCCATGCATTATTACAATCATTTAAATATGGTTCTATCGGTTAAGCTTCCGATTTCTTTGATATCACGATCGATCCAGCCAATGCTAAGCTGTTAGGCTATGTGACGTTATCAGTAGCTTTCTGCTACCTTTCCGGCTTCACGGCCATATGGAAAGAATTTGCAATCCCGGCAAGGCAATACCAGCCGAGCCCATCGCTTTGAGTTAACAACAACCAAAAGCAGAAACAATAGGTTTGACTTTACAGGTTGCACCATTCTTAAACGACGACTGATAACCAAGGTTGAATCGTTATGCTTCCGATTTTTTCCAGTCAATACCAAGACTGATGCAGCCAAAACTTAAGTGAGGCTAGGGGACCTGAATGAGCAATGTAGCTCTCTTCCGGCTATAAGTCTATGGGAAGAAATCACGATCCATGCCGTCGAGACCAGCCGGGTAAACTATAAAGCTGCTACAGGGAACTGAGCGAACACCGCCGGTTCTCGTTTCATACATGCGCCTCTGCCGTCACATGCCGACCAACCCTGTCGGTTCTCAGCTGATAACACTCAGCTGATATGAGAAAGCCTCAGGTGCAGCACACCCTCGCCAGGTCTAAGCGTGTTTACACGCTCAGCTGATTTAAGATCCTACAGTTTTATGAATCAACCGTTTTCAACCTGCTTTGAGTGGGACAGAACAATAGCCTACGGTGATGCCAACTACGTCGGCCACACCTGATGGCGATACTGCGTCATAACATGACCAGTTTGTCAGGTATGGGGCTTTGGCCAACATGGAACAGAGACTGACCTCTCTTCTTGAACAGAGGTTAGCCCAGCCAGCTTTGAGCTGGGAACAAGACAACCAACCATGGCTGGACACATCAGAAGATGAGTTGGCCTTAATTGATGAGCTCAGACTGGTGACTCGCGATTCAGTCACTACCTCCCACATGGAAGACCACAACTAAACGTGGCCTGACCGCCAAAAAAAACAAGGACACTGATGTGTCAGAAGGTGACGGATACACCAAGGCGAGAAAGAAATCTTGGGTTACAAAAAAGAAAAAGGCAAAGAAGAGCAAGAAGCACAAGAAACACTCTTCCTCCTCTTCCTCTACTACTTCGTCCTCATCATCAGTGGACTCTGACTCCGACACCTCCCATAAAGGGGTGTTAGCAAAAGAACTGGACTTGGCGGCAAAAAACAGACCAACAAAACCAGACAGGAAAGTCTGTAGCTGCACTTTAATGTGAAAGGCTCTGGAAGGCCATTTCCATACCTTTAAGCCGGCGGAGGTGATAGTGATGGGCTCAGAGAAATTCACAGGGGTCAAGGCATTGATGCCTCATGTCCAAAGGAGATGGACACGAGGTTCCCATGTCAGATGACAAAAAGAAGAATGCACATGTAATGTTTACCTCTCAAAAGGCTATTTTAGCTGCACTCCCAGCCATATTCCTGGTAGCAAACCGGATGCTGAAAGAAAATATCTTAACCTCCTTGGCAGCAGATCTAAACAAAGCCATAGAACTACTGGCTCTCAACTACCGGAGGTATGAGAATATGTATAAGGCAATCACTACACAGGCAGGGAAAGAGGTGACGAGGTACAAGAAGATTAAGGATAAAAACGGAAAAGAGTTCACACTTTTCCTGGCCCCTAACCCTATTAAAGGCAAAGCACTTGACAAGACTAAGATGTTTGGGAGCCATATCCCACATCTCCTAAAGTAAGTGGAGTCAGGCACAACATGTGGAAAACAAATGACTCCGGCAATGCCAAACAAGCTGCAAGAGGAAGGCATACAAAAACCCACTTCCGCAAATGCCAGTCATTCAGGGAAGGACGCCAATTCTCTGGATACAGGGGCAGAGGCACCCCAAGAGCCACCTCAGGCTGGACCAAGTTTAACCGGACCAGTGACAACACCCAGCAAGAGACACAAGCAACCAGGTTTCCAGAGGGGGGGAAAGAAACAGAACTTCCCCAGAAAACATCCACACAGGTAGTTGCACAAATCGCAGGGAATGTGGCAAATCATGTTAAAAAATGGGAAAAGTCAACCAACTGCCCTTGGGGCTTTTCAGTAGTGGAAGGTATGTCTATCCCCTTCGTGGAGATCCTGGTGCAATCCAGGGTCCCACACCCTGAAGAGGAATCCTACATTATGGACATAGAGGTTGACAAACTATTCAAAAAAGGAATAATAGTAACAACTAATCACTGTGAATGGGAATACATTTCAAATGTATTTCTCAGACCTAAGCCAGATGGCTGATGATTGATTGATTGATTGATTGTTGGTTGCTTTTCGGCAGCATAGACCATATTCATGGCGAGAAATGCTTGTATATTGTTCAAACCATCACTTTTACATGTAAAAGCAGACAATCAAGTATGTGCCAATAGACACTCTTTAAATTAGAAAGCTCACAATCATATATTTGTGGTCAAGGGAAACAAATTCTCCTAGAGAAAGAAAAGTTTGATTAATAATTGATAGAATCTATTTAGTAAACTATATGAGGTGGTACAGTCCAGCTGCCCTCAAAAAGGCTAAAATGTTTTCCTGTTTTACCTTAGTAAAAAGGTCATGCATACTCTCTGCAGTGTAGAATTGTTGGCACAGGGCCAAAAAATCAACGCAACTTAGTCAAATGTGTTTGAATGTCAGTGGGGACTGACACCCAATACATTCAGGGGGAGGTTCCCCCTTGAGCAGAAAAGCATGTGTAAGCCACGAGTGGCCAATACGGCAGCGGCTAAGGTCCACTTGGTCCCGCCGACCTCCTGCATTAGTCTGTGGTGGCTTACCCAGAGATGGTTCAATTTCTTTAAGTTTATTAATGTTTTCATCCCACTGATGTTGCCATTTGGATTTTATGTGGGTGGCTATTAGTGGTTTCAGATCAGAGTGAGGGATCAGAGACAGTTCAAGATCACAGTTCAGGGCCTTCTTCGCAGTCCGATCAGCTCGTTCGTTTCCTTGTATGCCGGCATGGCCAGGCACCCAGCACAGCTGGATGTCATACTCATCCGTTGTCAGTTGGTTCATTTTATAAATGACCATTGCTAGAATAGGGTGATTTGTTTTCAGTCCAGCAACAGCCAGGAGGCCAGAGAACGAATCACTGTATATAACATAGTTAGTGTGGTTGGATACCTCGATACACTCCAACGCGAGAAGCAGTGCTTGGGCTTCTGCAGTGAAAATCGAGCTCTGATCGGGCAAACGTATGCCAAATTTTTCCCGTCGGCAGACTGTCGCAGAGGCTACCCGGCTTTGGTCTTTCAAACCATCAGTCTATATGAAAGGTGGTCCGAAGACTGGCCTTGAATCTCTAAATGCAGTCCTTGGTACTCGAGTGGATGTGTCCCAGACTTCCTCAGTTCCGTGAGTCGGAGGATAACCGATGGCTTTCTCAATGACCACGGGGATGTTCTGGGACTTTGGCATCCTCCAACACGTCCAAATCCACGCCCAAGGCCTCCAAATGAGGTTTCATTCGGAGCCTCAGTGGCCGGATGTAATTCGGCCTGGCTTCATACCTGGATTCGTCATGTTGCTCGAATAGACAATTGTGTACAGGATTCAATGCATTAGTTTTTATCTTGACTACATATTGCATGGCCAGTTTGATTCCTGTTAAGTGATGGTTCATTGGCTTCGATGTAGAGGCTCTGAACCGGTGAGGTGCGGTAGGCCCCAAGGGCCAGGTGCAGTGCCTGGTGGTGGATCGTGTCTAGCAGCCCAATATATGATTTCCTTGTGTATACTATGCTGCCGTAATCCACTCGTGACCGAACCAAGGTTTTGTACACGGAGAGCAGAACATCTCTGTCCGCTCCCCACTCTGAGCTGGACAGCACCCTCAGAATATCTAGCCCTTTCAGGCATATTGTTTTCAGGTACTTTATATGTGGCACAAAAGACAGTTTTGCGTCGAGAATGAGGCCCAGAAATTTGGTTTTCTCAACGACTTTAATGGGATCCCCATCCAGGGTCAGGTCCGGTTCTGCATGCATTGTACGCAGCAGGCAGAAGTGCATGCACATTGTTTTGGTCTTGGAAAATTTGAAACCGTTCAGAACTGACCATCGATGGATCCCATTTATGCTTGGTTGTAGCTGTCTCTCTATGACATTCATGTTAGCACCGCTGTAATATAAAACAAAGTCGTCCACGAAAAGACTACAGGAGACCCCCCTGTTTTACAGCAGCAGCAATACCATTGACCTTGACCCCGAAAAGGGTCACGGCCAGTATGCTGCCTTGTGGTACTCCTAGTTCCTGTGAGTGTAGGTTGGAATAGGTAGTCTTGACACGGATGCGGAAATGCCTGAAGGCTAGAAAGTTCCTGATGAAAATTGACAGGTGGCCACGAAGGCCAATCGCATGAAGATCCTGCATGATGCCATGCTGCCACGTTGTGTCATAGGCTTTTTCGAGGTTAAAAAAGACAGCCACAACATGCTCCTTCTTAAGGAAAGCATCTCTTATGAAGGACTCCATGCGCACCAAATGGTCGAGGGTCCTGTGGCCCCGTCTGAAGCCACATTGAAGGTTGGACAGGCGGTGTCCGGACTCCAGTAGCCAGACGAGGCGGTTGTTTACCATGCACCAGATGGCGGTCACAGAATGATTCTGGACCTAACACTTTTAAATAGGTCGGTAGAATATCAACAATTTAAAATGTTTTCGCTCAATATGGCCTTAGACCTTATTACCCCTGGCTCTTTTATGGCCAGTGTGGATTTAAAAGACGCTTATTATACTATCCCTATTACTAAAAGCAATAGAAAATACCTTCCCAGATAGCACACAGCCGTCGGGCCGACGTCGGCTATTGGTCGCACCGTCGCCACCGACTTTCCACCGTCGCGCCACCGTCGGGCCGACGGTGGTGGTCCGGTGTTGATTTTCATTCCCTTTCCTGATTTTAGCCACCGTCGGGCTACCGTCGGGCTGACGGTGGTGGTCCGACGTTGATTTTCAATCCCTTTCCTGATTTGAGCCACCATCGGGCCACCGTCGGGCCGATGGTGGTGGGCCGCCGCACGTTTGCATTCATTTTCCACATTTGGTCCACCGTCGAGCCACCGTCGGGCCGACGGTGGTGGGCCGCTGCAGGTTTGCATTCATTTTCCACATTTGGTCCACCGTCGAGCCACCGTCGAGCCGACGGTGGTGGGCCGCCGCAGGTTTGCATTCATTTCCCACATTTGGTCCACCGTCGAGCCAACGTCGAGCCGACGGTGGTGGGGCGCGCTTGCGAGTTCTTTAAATTTGGATACTGGCTCGAGTCACCAGCGGAAAACGTGCGATCGTTGAGCAGTGTTCTTTTTCTACCAATAACTCCAGAAATCCCAGGAATTTTAAGGAATTATTTAACAGGTTTGTTTATTAATATGTTTAGATTATTTTGTAAAAGTTTTGTAATTTATTACGAAGTATTAATGGAATTATTCGTGTTAATACGATTTGAATTATCCGATACGGTTTGTTTACTTCGAATCGCCACCGGAACACGTGCGATCGTTGAGCAGCGTTCTTTTTCTACAAATAACTCCAAAAATCAGAGGAATTTTAAGGAATTATTTAACAGGTTTGTTTATTAATATGTGTAGATTATTTTGTAAAAGTTTTGTAATTTATTAGGATGTATTAATGGAATTATTCGTGTTAATACGATTTGAATTACCCTGTACGTATTGACACTAGAGTGACAGTGTCTTCTCGGCTCGTCGGGTCGACGGCGGCAGCCGCCGTCGAGTCGACGGTGGGAGGTTGGCGAAAACAACGTCGGCCCCACGACATTTGTCGCCGTCGGGCCGACGTTGTTTTGGCGCCGTCGGCTCGTCGGCGATTTCCGCCGTCGGGGTGACGGCGGCAGCTGCCGTCGAGTCGACGGCGGCAGGTTGGACAAAACAACGTCGGCCCGACGGCGGTTTCCACCGTCGGGCCGCCATCAGGCCACCGTCGGGCCGACGACTGGGTGCTATCTGGGTTACGTTTTGTCTCGGGAAACCAATTATTTGAATTTACATGCGTGCCTAATGGGCTGTCACCCGCGCCCAGGATGTTCACTCACATCCTGAAATTGTCCAAATTGGCAGCAAAGGGACATGTACTTTTCCCATACATTGATGATTCATTCATCATTGCTGAATCAAAAGATGAGTGTGAAAGAGCGGCCTCAGAGTCAGACCTATCTATATTGTTCAAAGACACAGGTGTCCTTATAGTGACACAAAGTCAGCATTAACGCTGACACAAGACCTCCCCTTTCTGGGTTTCCAACTCAACACACATAAAATACAAGTTTCCCTTACACCCGATAACATGGAGAAATTTCACACCTTCATGCACAATTTGGGGGAAGAAGGAGTACGTATAAAAATAGACAAATTGCAGCTCTGGTAGGTATGATGACAGCCTACGCACTGGCCATACTGTATGCTGGAGTACACATTAAAGCACTAGAGATGTGCAAAAATGAGGCACTAAAAAAGAAAAAAGGTAATTTTAAAAGGCTAATGTGCATTACAATGGACAGCTGGGCCGACATTCGTTGGTGGCAGCAGGCAGAAGGGTCTTTCCCAACCCAATCCACCTAGATAACCCCACTAATACCTCTTTACAAGGCTGGGGTGAAAACAAAAGAGGTGCAGTCACGGGAGGCCGCTGGCACCCAGAGGAAGCCAACGCTCACATAAATGTGTTAGAACTCAGAGAGGTTTTCCATGGTCTAAAAAGTTGGGAGAAGAAGGTTGATACTAATGTCTAGATTTTTACAGACACTATCACAACCTTAGCTTACATCAAGAAGATGGGCGGTAAACGAATACCACTTTGTAATGAAATGGCCCAGAAAATGTGGATGTGGGCAGAGGAGAGAAGGAACTGGCTTACCGGCTGCCTTCATCCCAGGGAAGTTGAATGTCTTAGCTGACAGCTGACAATTAACAGCAGATAATTCAAGGATCATCTTGAATGGGCTCTAATGTCTAAAAACTTTGATATCATCTGTAAGTTTTGGGGGAACCAGACATAGACATATTCACCTCTAGGAATAAATTGAAAAATTAAAAAATATGTTTCATGGAAACCAGAACCGAAGTCATAGAAGGTGGATGCTTTCACATTTAAATAGATGGGTCATTTCTTCTTTGTTTTCCACCCATTCAGCCTCATTACCACAGTCGCCAGAAAACTGTCAATAGAGGGATCCAATGCAATACTGATAACTCCCTATTGGCCGACATAACCTTGCTTTGTGGCAGTAAACCATTGGAGCAGGGAACACAGGTTCATGCCAAAAGCAAAGAACAATCTTCTACCTCAGGGCCCGCTACAACAAAGGGGAGATGTGTCAACAACCCCCTTGGGGGTATTCCTTTCCTGAGGAAATACCTTGAACCATTCAGGTTAGACCCAGCCACAAGAGAACTTATTGTGTCATCGGCATGGAGAGAAGGGACAGTAACACTATATGCAAATTATCTTCGGAAATGGGGCCTGGTGATGAACATAAAACCATTGGCTCCCTCCATTGCACAAGTAGGTCGATTCCTGCGCTTACTATCAGAAGATGGTCTAGGGTTTGGTGCAGTCAATACAGCGTGCTGCGCTCTATGGTCATCCTCCCACGGATCGATGGACAGACAGTAGGTAAACATCAATTGGTGTATTGGTTAATATTATCAGTGTATGTAAACAACCCGCCACAGCCAAAATACTCCACATTTTGGGATGTCAACAAAGTTTTTGAAACTTTGAAGGACTGGCCAGGAAACAAGAACTTAGGTCTTCGAGCCCTAGCACTCAAGGTAGTCATACTCATGTTACTAGTTATGGGTCACTGAAGCCAAACATTGCTTGCATTTTCATTAGATGGACTAGAGGTGCATGAGAGGGAAGTGACATTCCGTTTGAAGAAACTGATTAAGTCTAACAGACTAGGAGATGCACTGTCATCTATTAATGTGTGTTCTTATGACGACTGTCCTAGGATTTGTGTTGTTAGAGCCCTCAAGGCCTATATATCGAGGACAAAAGACATTAGATTGGGCAAACAATTGTTGGTAAGCTATATTCACCCACATGCTCCAGTCTCCAGTGACACCCTTTCAAAATGGACAATACTTATGCTTGTCACAAAATGTCCAGAGGGACACATTGAACCAGGTGTACTAGTCCAGAGGGACACATATTATACACCTGCAGATGAACATTTGGCATTAAAAAAGATATATATAAAAGAACATAATTTCGCTTTGTGTTTTGTAAAAATACAAGGTTGCTCATATCATAACAGAATTCTGGCAATAACGCTCATTACGTAAAGGTCTCCCTGGGCTGTGATAGCCTGGTGGCTACAGCCTGAGGTAAAATAGAGTAAGTTATACAAGACTTACATGGTATATTTGAAGGATAACTTCTGTATTACCGAGGGCTTAGCCCCCAGCTAGTCGCAGTAAAGGGCCCACCCACCCACACCATGCGAAACAAAAGTTATACAGACGAGGTGTACAAAGTTCAGTTATAAGATATTTAGCTCGTTATTACCCAAATTGAGAATAGGTAAAAAATTACTTGATGCCGGAAATACTTTATCTCCCTGTACTGCAACTAGCCGGGGGCTAATCCCTCAGTAAAACAGAAGTTATGCTTCAACTATACCCAGATAAGTCTTGTATAACTTACAACCTATATATATATATTTGACCTTGGTACTAAGCCTCAGGCTACTTGTAGCCGAGGGAGAAGGAAGCACATCCGGGTTCAGCAATTAGCATAATCAACTCACGATGGGAGGACGTTCGTTGAGTTTCTCCGGCAGTTTATTTTCTACGACAACATAATAACTGTAAGTATTTGTATTTGGAAAGGTACAGTTATGTTGTGATACTTTACTGCACCTTTTGATGAAGTTTTAAAAACTTTAATGTGAGTTAACATTACTTTTATGGGTGTTTTACGATTCGTGAAGCATCGATAGAACAAAGCTCCATGTTTTTTCTTAGTTCTACATGCCGCCCGTTGCCGAATGGAGAGCGATGTGGTTGGAGCCACATCTCGTTAGGATTTAATCCTGGGTCTCTTTTAAGGATTCCCCAAATTGTTATTTAGGCGTACCTCCGAATTTCGTAGCATTTTCTCCAACTTGTTGGCGTATTAGCCACAGGAGGGAAAAGTGTATGGGATAGAGAGTGTGGGCGGCTACCGGTACACTGGTATCTACCCATCATTTGGTTTTGGTTTCGATACCATTCACCTACAACAGTTACAACTTAGCTTTGGTTACGCTTGTGTTGGGACGGTTTAAAGACGTTCTCCAACACGACTAGATGCACAATTTCGGTTTTCTTAACCTGTTTGTGACATTCGGTCGAGTTTGGTCGGGTTTTTAGTAATTTTCCTTTGATTGTTACAGACTTCCGATGGCTATGAAGTGGAGTAAACAGATGCTCCCATCCGGCTGATGGTTGATTACGACTCGTCGCAGGTGGTTACCGTGCCGCCAACACCAGACCACCTCATGTCAGAGGAGGTCAGTGGGGCAGAGGCGCCTGTCACGGCCCCATCTGACCTAGAGGTTAGATTGACACGTATGCTGGAATCAAAGCTCGAGGAGCTCATTCCAGCCAGTTCTTGGACAAGGAAGAGGCCGCTTCACGAGTCTGACGACTCGGACTGGGAGGATGTCTCCGGTGATGAATCCCCGGAGGATGATTCGTCTCAGGAGAGAGCCCCTGTCAAGAAAAGGAAGAAGGCAAAGAAGGCTGTGAGCTCCTCCGGAGATGAGTTTACGCAGACGAGGAAGAAGGTGGTCAAGTGGAAGAAGAGCAAGAAGCGCAAGACCAAGAAAAAGAAGAAGGATTCTTCTTCAGATTCCTCATCGGACTCGTCTTCAACTGAGTCCGACTCCGAGACACAGCGTACTGGTGCTTACGCAAAGATCGGAGGGAAAGTGCGTAAAAAGTGCCAAACAGAGAAGGCCAAGAAGGTTCTTACCACAACCATGATGCGCGAAACTATCAAGGGCCATCTTAATACATTTAAGCCCGCAGAGGTAATTACCAAACTGGGGTAGAAATACACCGGGATCAAGGGGATCCCTGATTCTGTGGTGAAGGAGATGGACCGGGACGTACAACTCAGCGAGGAACATAACAAGTTTGAGGGTGTCCTGCATACGGTCCATAAGGCGGTCCTATGGGCCTTGACAGCGATTGCGCCAGTGACCAATTGTATGCAGACAGAGAACAAGTTCTTATCTTTGGCCAGAACCATGAATGGTGGAATTGCCATGCTCACGGCAGCAAGCAACTTCCTATTGTACAGACGCTTTGAAAACGTCTTCAAGGCGGTCTGTATGGATGCAGGCAAGGAAGTTGCCAGATCAAAGAAGGTCGTTCACAACGATGGCAAAGAGTACACATTATTCCTCCTGCCGAAACCCATTAAGGGCAAGCCTCTGGACAAGACTAAGATGTTCGGAGGCCAGCTTCAGTACCTCTTCAAGGAGGTCGAGATGGACTCCAAGTGTGGGAAACATATGGATGCCAAGAAGAAGGCCACCGACGCGAACACTCAGTTCCGCAGAAGTCAACTGGATTTTCGCAATCGTCGGACCGGCAGAGGAGGATGGTCCGGGTTGACCTATGGCTTCCAGCCCAGAGGCCAAGGACAGCGCCAGTCATTCGGCTGGAACGAAGGGAATCATACTTTCAAGAGGGAGTACACTCCCAGCAAGCCGTTCCCTCACCCAGGAAACAAATAGAGGTTGCAACGCAAACTCCAGTGGCCACAAAAACACGTGTAAGCATTTTTCATGCTGGAAATATTACAAATTGTGTAAATGAGTGGAGGTTGATTACTGATAATTTGACAGTTTTAAGTATAGTGGAGGGAATACATATTCCCTTTACACAACACCCTGTCCAGGAAACAATTCCTTTCCTTTATCGTTTCGATTAACAATAAAGAGAGGCATTAGATAGACAGGTGTTGGAATTTTGTCAGAAGGGAATTATAGAGCCCGTGGTCCATGAGACAGGTGATTTTGTTTCAAACATATTTTCGCGACCCAAGCCAAATGGGGATGTCCGAATGATTCTGGATCTGACAAAGCTGAACAAATTGGTTAAATATAAACATTTTAAGATGTTTTCTCTCGAAACAGCAAGAGATTTGGTAACGGAAGGTTCCGCGCTGGCCAGTGTGGGTCTAAAAGATGCCTACTACACGCTTCCAATTTACAAACCTGACAGGAAATTTCTCCGGTTTGTTTGGGATGATCAACTCTATGAGTTCACCTGTATGCCGAATGGCTTAGCTTGTGCCCCTCGCTTGTTTACTAAATTGCTTAAACCTATATTTTCACTGATGGTAAGAAAAGGACATATTATATTCCCATATATTGATGATTCTTTTATTGTTGCACAATCGAAGGCAGACTGTCAAAATGCAGTAGATTATCTTTGTGCAACATTCACTAAATTAGGATCTTACATCCATGACAAGAATTTGGTTTTTACACCAACAAAAGAATTAAAATGTTTGGGGTTCCTGTTAAACACGGATGATATGACACTGTCACTAAGGCAACAGAAACTAAACAAATTCAGTGACACAGCAGACCAATTATTGTAGTTAATGAGGCCAAAGATTAGTCAAGTCGCGGTTTTAATCGGGATTATGATCGCCTATGCCCCAGCTATCCAATATGGGAAAGCTCACATTAAATCTCTAGAGATAGACAAGATTTTAGCTTTAGCCCGTACAAAAGGGAATTTTGAAAGAAAAATGACTATATCAGTAGAAGGCCTAGCAGATATTCAGTGGTGATATGATCACATTCATTCTTCTCTGAATCCTATTCGAATGGGCGAACCCAACACTATTGTTATGACAGATGCATCATTAGATGGATGGGGGGCTCATAGAGACCATCAGGCAACTAGAGGATGATGGTTAGATGAAGAAATTTCAGACCATATTAATGTCCTAGAACTTAGAGCAGTTTATCTGGGTTCATGCAGTTTAGTGCGCATACCAAAGTTTCATGTCAGAATGTTGACAGACAACACTACAGCGATGGCTTACATTCGTAAAATGGGAGAGACTAAGTAACACAAGTAGCAAAATTGATTTGGAATTGGGTTCAAGAGCATAACATATGGCTAACAGTAGCGCATATCCCAGGTAGTCAGAACACGTTAGCAGACAGGAAAAGTCAACAATTTCATGATCGTTTGGAGTGGTCGTTGAATGACAATATTTTTGAACAAATTTGTCTAAAATGGGGATGACCACAAGTAGACTTGTTTGCATCATGAAAGAACTACAAAACATCTAAATATGTTTTGTGGCATCCACAGCCCAATGCTTGGTGAGTGGATGCGTTTTCATTGATGTGGGATAACAAATTTATTATATTTTTCCACCATTCAGCATTATCAGCAGAGTGGCCAGGAAGATAAAAATGGATTGGACACACGCAATTCTGATTGTGCCCGAGTGGGACACACAGCCATGGCTAGCGGCAGTGGCATTGGGAGCCAGAGACAGTCTCAGATTCCCAAGAGCACGCCAAAACCCATGACATCAAGGTCCGCTAACAACTCACGGAGACGTGTCAACAACACCCCTCCTGGCATTCCTTTTTTGAATATACATTTAGAGCAATTTGGATTAGATAAAATTACCCAACAAAGACTGGTCTCCCATGCCTGGAGGAAATCAACAAGAGGAGCTATGGTCTCGAAGGCACAACAGCTAGGCATTTCAGCTAAGAGAATCCTAGCACATGCAGGCTGGAAGACAGCTAGATCGTTTGCAAAACATTACAACAAACGACTAGACAAGTTAAGCGGCCTAGCAGCACGCTTACTCACCAATTGACACAAAAGGTGAGAAGTTTTTTTAGAAAGGTATATTTGGTTGATAACTAATGTATACTGAATTGAAATGAATTAAGGATAAAAATGAAGTTACATAAAAGTCTCCCTCGGCTATGAGTAGCCTGAGGCTTAGTATCGAGGTAAACTAGTATAGTTATATGAATCTTACCTGGGTAAAGATGATGGATAACTGCCTCGGATAGTCGTGGGCTAGGGCCCCCCCACCCAACCATGCCACGACTATTAGTATTACGTTTGCTTGTGCCAAGACGAAAACCTTGAAGTATCAATATAAGTTAAGATCATTTTTATCCTGAATAAGTAGGTAAAGATTGCTGGACCCGGATGTGCTTCCTTCTCCCTAGACCATGACTATCTGAGGCTTGTACCTCGGGAAAACAACAGTTATCCATCATCTGTACCCAGGTAAGATTTGTATAACTATTCTATATATATATATATATATATATATATATATATATATATATACACATATATATATACACACATATATAGTTATACACACATACAATGTATTCAATGGAAAATGATTGCCTATGGATTGTTAATCCGACATGATAATTTGATACTTGATAGCACTTGAACATTGGAGCAAATTCTTATATATCACCGACTGGCCCTAATTATTTCACCACAGACCCAGAAAGCAGACAAAGATGACGATAATATCGAAGGGTGAGTAGACTTCCTGGCATGTCTAATTTTAACACAACAATTATCATTCATGCATTTACTTATTTGGATTTATTTATTTATTTGCATTTATTCATTCATTCATCCATTCATTCATTCATTCCTACCAGGCGCGGTGACCGAATCAGTAGGGCGCAGACCTCCCGTGGGGGAGATCGGGATTTTGATTCCCGATCGAGTAAAACCAATGGCTTACACAATTGATACTTGTCGTTTCCTAGCTTGGCACTCTGCATTAATAGGATAGGGCAATGACTGGTTAGTTCAGTGTCAGGATAATGCACCTGAGTGGGATATCAGGTCATGGTGCTGGCGACCAGATTTCCCAGTGGGACAACATTATAAAATCGCATTGAGTCCGCACTGTCACAAGTCGGTAGCCGTCCTGATATGACCCTAGATGTTGCTAGGATGTAACATCATAGAAATAGATCAGCATATATCTGGATTATGTACCATAAAGGCTCCATACATTAAATTGGAAATGTCACCAAAAGGACACCAGAGGACACAAACTTGAGACTTCAAAATCCCACTACCAAGTGGTGAGTGAGGAAAAACATTCTCCTTGATGGAGCGGCAAATGCATAGAATAGGCTGCCACCCGAAATAGTCAAAGCTCCATCACTAAATGCATTGAAAAACAGGCTTGATAAATTTTGGACTCAATATCAATATAGTCAGTCCTTGCCGCATGACCACTATAATTATGACAGGTCATATATAGACAGGCCGAATCTGTTAACAGGCTATTATGCCTAAGTATATAAACAGAAGAGGATATGTATGTATAAGTAAGGATGTAAAATTCCAACAACCAACATTCATTCCTTTATTCATTCATTCATTAATGTGTTTATTCCTGATTTCTCTGTCCGTCCCAGGAACCTGCTGTTGCCGGCCGGCGTGCCCATGGAGCGGCAAAGCGCCTCCTACCGAGTGAGTATTTTCCGCGCCGAGGACCTGCCCCGCATGGACTCGGGCATCATGGCGTCAGTAAGGAAGGCCATCACGATGAGCAAGACGGCCTTCATCGACGCCTACGTCAAGATTTCCTTCGTGGGACACGTGGTGAGATCAGCGACGAGAAATTCAAATTTTCGGCGAATTTCTCTTTTTTTTTTCTTGGTCATAGGAGTCATTTCCCGTCATATGATTAGCACTGTCAGGTACCGATGTCAGATTTCAGATTTTTTTTCTTAGTCATATGAGTCATTGTCTCATATGTTTAACATTGTCAGCTACCAATGTCAAATTATAGATTTTGTTCACCTCTCATATGATTAGCACTGTCAGTTTCCGATGTCAAATTTCAGATTCTTTTTCTTAGCCATATCGAGTATTACCCCTCATATCATTTTCACAGTCATTTACCGATGTCAAATTTCAGATTCTTTTTCTTAGCCATATGGATAATTGAACTACGCAGACTCGGTTGAATGGTATATATTTGGACTTTTTAATGCACTAGAATGGTAATCATACATCGTGAGTATAATGAGAGAAGGCCCGAGATGCTTAAGCCCTATAGTTCTAGTCTTTTATTGTGGGGTGGGCGGGATGGCAGAGTAGAATGTCCGTCTCCGTCCGCCACCAAGTTGTAGTGGCCGAGTTCGGGTTTTGCTCGCTTTATATAGCAGCTAGCCGGGCCGAAAAGTCAAAAGCGTGCCAAATTCCCGTAACTTTGTAACAGATTTTGTCTATCGACATCATATTTAATTTACGTATGCACGTCCGCCATTTCTGCGTGGTTACTCGGCGTAGTTCCAAAAGACCCGCTAGGCGTGGAAGACGTCGATGTACCTATTTAATGTTAAAGTTTTAGTATAGGCGGCACCACCGGGCGCTTGAATAAGAATCCGACTCCAGCTTGTTCAATTACCCATGTTGCGAGCAACATCGACCATTGCCCCTCATATATGATTAGCATTGTCATATATTTGAAGCGACACTCATCGTGTGAGACTGGAACTAGGATGCTATATGTGGTTAGTTGAAAACAGTGCGTAAATGCGGATGGTCCTGATAGTGATCACCCAGGGGCTCATATCATATATAGTCAAAAGACATGATTGTATATACTCATAGCCATATGTAATAGACAGACTGTGTGTGAGTTCAAATGAGTCGAAGCTGAAGTATTCCCTTGCAGCAGGTCGTGGATTCGAATCCCGGCAAGGTAAACCAATGACAACTTGTATACTTGTTGCTACCTAGCCTGACACTTGGGGGTGGGGGGGGGGGGGGTTGAGTAAAATGACAGGGCCGGTGGTACCATTAGGCCAACTAAGCAGCCGCTTAGGACGCAGACCTCAGAGGGGCGCAGTCCTCACCTTTGAGCGGGTTACAGTTTTATGCACACAACAATTGGGGAGGGGGTGCAGGTAGTTCGCATTGCCTAAGGCGCAAAATAGTCTGGCACAGGCCCTAGACAAAAAGAAGTGTAATGAGGAAGACTAATTATCCGCAGTTGAAAGTGTATCTCCATAATCAGTGAATAGAGCAACAATAACAAAAAACAATAACAACAGACATTTATCATCTTCTCCACACACACATAAACTCCGTCGTGTTTGCAGGGAAAGACCTCTGTCAAGAAAAACTACAACCCCGAGTTTAAGGAGCAACTTTCATTCATCGACATGTTCCCGCCGCTGTGTAACCGCATTAAGGTGGAACTGTGCGACTCGGATGCCATCACTGACGAGCCGATCGCCACGCACTACATAGAGCTGCCCCAGATCATGGACCCCGGCGGCGAGGCAGAAGGTTCGCACCCCTTTCTTGGACACCAGACGCGGTGGCCGAATAGTTAGAGAGCAGCCCTCCCATGCAGAAGGTCGGGAGTTCAATTCCCGGTCGAGTCATACCAATTACTTACAAAACTGATACTTGTCACTTCCTAGTCAGGCGCTCGGCATTATTAGGAGAGGGCAAGGACTGGTTTGCTCAGTGTCAGGATAATGTGACTGAGTGGGATATCAGGTCATGGTGCTGGCAGCCTGGTCTCCCAGTGTGGCAGCACTATAGCTCCACCCACCTGTGTTGAGTACATCATAAAGACAGGCAGCTAACCAGTCAAAGAGTCCATTCAAGCAAGTTTTCATATTTCAATACGTTATTTCAGACTCAATATTATGGCAGTTAGATCAAAGTGAGCCATAGTGGGTATATATATATAAATGTGAATAACATACAAGTAATAGTGTGAGCACCACAATACTTCTTCCTTGTTATCCATCGGTGGCGATGATGACAACAACTCATCCAGTCCTTGAACCTTTTCGTCTGACTACCTCGCTGTCTGTGTCCTTTTACAAGTTCACATAAATATGAATAGCATACAAGGAATAGTATAATCACTATAATACTAACCATTATCCAAAACTAAGCTTACATGCAGTAGCTTGCACCAATGTATCCACATTGCAGAGGTAAATTGAGATTCCTCTCATCGAGTCTCATAGATAAAATGGTTGTGCTAGTTTATTCATTAACACTTTTTTAAATAGTTTAGGTCAAATGGCGAGTAGCAGAATTACTCAAATAGCTGTAGGCGAAATGGTTGAATGCGAAATAGCTGTAGACAAAATGGTTGTAGGCGAAATGGCTGTAGGCAAACTAGCTGTAGGCGAAATGGCTGTAGGCAAAATAGCTCTAGGCGAATTGGCTGTAGGCAAAATGGCTCATGGGGAAGTAGCTGATGGCGAAATGGCTGGATGCAAAATAGCTGTAGGCGAAAGGGTTGTATGCAAAATAGCTGTAGGCGAAATGGCTATATCCGAAATAACTACGCGAAATGGTTGTAGCCTAAATGGCTGAGGGAAAATAGCTTTAGGCGGATTGGCTGTATGTGAAATGGATGTAGGTGAAATGGATGTAAGGGAAATAGCTGTAGGTGAAATGGATGTAGGTGAAATTGATGTAGGTGAAATGGATGTAAGGGAAATAGCTGTAGGTGAAATGGATGATGGGGAAATGGATGTAGGGGAAATAGCTGTAGGCGAATTGGCTGTAGGCGAAATGGATGTAGGTGAAATGGATGTAAGGGAAATAGCTGTAGGTGAAATAGATGTAGGTGAAATGGATGTAGGGGAAATGGATGTAGGAGAAATAGCTGTAGGCGAATTGGCTGTAGGTGAAATGGATGTAGGTGAAATGGATGTAAGGGAAATAGCTGTAGGTGAAATGGATGTAGCTGAAATGGATGTAGGTGAAATGAAGGTATGGGAAATAGCTGTAGGTGAAATGAATGTAGGTGAAATGGATGTGAGGGAAATAGCTGTAGGTGAATTGGCTGTAGGTGAAATGGATGTCGGTGAAATGGATGTAAGGGAAATAACTGTAGGTGAAATGGATGTAGGTGAAATGGATGCAGGTGAAATGGATGTCAGGAAATAGCTGTAGGTGAAATGGATGTAGCTGAAATGAATGTATGGGAAATAGCTGTAGGTGAAATGAATGTAGGTGAAATGGATGTAAGGGAAATAGCTGTAGGTGAATTGGCTGTAGGTGAAATGGATGTTGGTGAAATGGATATAGGGGAAATAGCTGTAGTGGAAATGGATGTAGGCAAAATGGCTGTAGGTGAAATGTTTGTACTAAGTTTTAGGCGATATGGCGATAAACCATTCATATCATAAACCATAATGTAATCTCTTCAGCCACATTGCCTTTCAACCACACTCAATACATGGCATTCATTCCCTTCATGTAATGGACATGGTGGCAACACCCCATGTGAAAGATCGGGAATTCGAATCCCACTCGAGTCAAACCAATGACCTATAACATTGATAATTGTCACTATCTAGCCTGGTGCTCGGCATTATTAGGATAGGGCAAGGACTGGTTAGCACAGTATCAGGATAATGTGACTGTGTGGGATATTGAGTCATGGTGCTGGTGGCCTGGTCTCCCAGCGGGGAAGCACTATAAAGTTGATATGTGTGTGCACTGTCACGGGTCGGTACCCGTCCTGATATGATATTGGATGTTGCTAGGATGTAAAACAACAATAAACTAACAAATGTTCATAAGTCACTGCTTATATTACAATCCACGTGATTGCAGGGATCCTGCCGACGTTTGGGCCCAGCTGGGTGAACTTCTATGGGGCGCCCCGGAATTACAAGATGATCGAGCAGTACTCGGACCTTAACGAGGGGCTGGGCGAGGGGTGCGCCTATAGGGGACGCCTCCTCATGGCCGTAAAGACGGAGCTGCTCGACTCGGAAATGTCCTCCGCCTCTACGGTCTACAAGGACAAGGTCAAGGCCGCGAACAAGGTCAGGGTGCATCATTATCGGAGTGAAAATCCCCAACAGATTCGTTCGATAATGAAAGAAGTACATGCAGTACACACACACACACATATATATATATATATATATATATATATATATATATATATATATACATATATATATACATACATATATTTATATATATACCGGGTATATATATATATACTAAATAGACAAATCAGCGGCTATAATTACAACAAATAACCTGGTACTGAGTGAGTATGACTGTTAACATGTCTTCCAAGATACCGACGCAGGCTCCTGTCTGGGCCTGATACTGCGTGGACAGTGTATGTGTGTCATGCACTGACTGGTTGGGTAGCAGTGGGCCACACTGCCTGCACAAAGGTGTCGGTGGTGGGTTACTATGGTTACTATTATAGGTCAGGGTGTGGATGACCACAGTCAACTATCTGTATAGTGGTGGGACGGGGAGAGCTGGTGAACACACACAGCAAGTAGTATTTTACATAATATACAATATTTTATAGGACAAATCCACTGCAGTATACATTGGAACAAAATGTATACCAAGAACCTTGCCAAATTTGGTTATCAGGAGGCATGTTGTTTAGGTGCAAAGTGAAATTAAAGTATAATGCCTACTTTGAAAGATGGGCTGGGAGCGGTACCAATCCCCAACTTCTGGTGTGTAAATTGGTAAACACGCCGGGTTGCAGCTTCAGTCCTTCCTAAGTGGTCACTGCAGAGCAGCTCAGAATACTCATATTGACATCTACTGTAATCGTTATGCATCTGACTTGCTGTTCTCTGATTTTGTTCAGATTGAAGTCGCCCCACGGAAGGAGTTCCTCCTGTTCTCTACGCTACTGGATGCGTCGATGATAGATAATGAATATAAGGATAAGGAGATATTCTTTGAGCTGAGCATCGGTGAGTCAAACCAAGGGGAGAGATATTCAAAATGATGAAATCTGCAATCGTTAAGCTTGACTGAAAACACATCAGATATGTTAAGTATATATATATGCGTGTGTACATATATATAATAACTAAGACATGCGGTTTACCTTTTTTAAAGTGCGTATTTCGAGTTAGTTATTTCTTTGAATTAAGTTGATTTTTTAAATAATATTATTATATATACCGTATATATTCTACAGGGATGAAAGAGTATGAAAGATCTCCGCGATTTCGCGGATTTCTGAGATTTTTCCTGTAGCTATAAGTGTATACTAATACCATGCCCCCGTCCTGATATGACCTTAGATGTTGCCAGGATGTAAAACTCCAACAACCAACCAATACATTGTTTCACGCTGCAGCACCATCAGCGTATACTAATATGTGGTGCAGACGCCACAGCACTAGCAGGATATACTACTAATGGCTTCAAACGCCGCAGTACTATCAATGTATACCAATATGTATGAAACCTGACTTCCGGGAATTTTCAGCGATTCCCTGACAATGCTAAGCCTATGGGAGAATATCAGCATTTCCGCTTTTTTTCCCCGGAGAACACTTTCATCCCTGTTTCTAAATGGCAGCTTGAAATAGCGATCAGTTTAAGCGTGTTTGTTGCTTTGATTAATTACTAAATGAGTGATTTACATGTTTGTAATGTTGATTTATGTTAGTCCTATATGGTGTATTACATAGTATGATCCATTACATATATAATGGCAGGTTCCTATGGAAACATACTGGATGCTAAGGGCGAGATGGCTTTGATAAGCAGCTCTGAGGACAGTGACGAGGACAGTGACGAGGGCGAGGCAGCCAGGCTCATCCAAAAGAAGAAGAAGAAGGGAGAGGAAGAGGAAGAGAAGCTTCCCTGCAACAGCAGCACGATGCCGATGGTGAGTGCCTCGTTTTGAAAATGTGACGGACCACAATGCCCCTGCTTTGTAACGACGGGAAACGCACAGATTGGTTAAACTATTGTTGTGGGGAGGGAAGGGAAACATTGCACTCAGGGCCCGCCTCGGACACACACTTCTGCCATTCCAGCACAAGCGTCATCGTATTTAGCCTAGCTAGGCTCCCTGATGTAATTAAGCTACCCAATCCCACTTGTGTATGTGGCATTTCACCTAGGGAGTTCAGTGCACCTCACTACACTCATCCTTATGGGGAGTGTTAGAACAGGCGACTGATCACCTATTTATACTCAACCAACAAGTGGTCAGCTGACCAACCCTCCACACTAGGACAGGGTATATAATTAGCATGTGACTCAAGCACTGTACCCAATGCATGATCTCTCAGGGGAATAGCAGTCTGTACCGACACTTTAGTCTTTATGTTTTTCTTTACTTCTGAAGCTCTGAGGTCTGAGTAGAGAGCTCCAACCTCATCAAATATCAATACAAAAATGGATATATAAAGGTTATCTAAAACACCCCTTGATCAATCAATCAATAGTTCCGTCCTCCAGTCGAGGGTTGGATGCAATGGTTCTCCACTTGTCCCGATGGTGTGCTGTTCTGATAGACTGTGAATAATTCAAGCCTGTCCACTGTGAAATATTTGTAAACCATGATGTTCTTGGTCTCCCTCTCCCTCTGCTGCCATTCACCTTCCCTTCCAACAATGTACAGTATATTGAGCTCTGACAAATGATGTGGCCAAAATAAATAAGTTTCTTTCTCTGTATAGTGGCAAACAAGCTTTTCTTATTTTTAATTTTTCTGAGAACTTCTTTGTTGGTGATCTTCTTTGTCCATGATATTTTCATCATCCTTCGATAAGTCCACATCTCAAATGCTGCTAAACGTTTGTACATTTTCTTAGAGATTGTCCATGTCTCAGCCCCATACATTAGAGTAGACCACACATAACACTGAAGAATACGCTTCCTTGTTTGTATTAATATCTTACTTGATGTTAACACTCTATACATTTTGGAGAATGTTGTTTGGGCTATTTTTATCCTTCTTTTAATTTCTTCCTCACATCTCCCATCATTTGTAATCTTTTGTCCGAGATATATGAATTTGGATACTTGTTCTATGTTTGTGCCATCTATGGTTATATTGACATTTGGTTTATCTGTCTTTTTACTTATAACCATTGTTTTGGTCTTCCTGGCATTCATCTTCATGTTGAATAGTATTCCAGCTTTATTGATTCTATTCACTATATCTTGTAGGTTTTTCTCACTGTCTGCTAGTATTACACTGTCATCGTCCAAGATTGTTGACGTTCATGCCACCTATTGTCACTCCCTTGCATTCTTCAATGTGTCTAAAAATCATTGATAGGATACTGTATATCCTTGAGAGGATACTGTATATAATACAAGCGTTATGTGTGTGGCTCCTATTGTATATCTTTAATTCACTTCAATGTAGCTTAGCGGAGGCGTCAGTATATTGAATTCAATTACTTTTATTCCGAATTATAACAGCTAGAGTCTAATGGTTGAAACTAGGTGTATAACATATTCTGCCAGTGATTATACAATGGTGATGTGTACAATGTATTAGTTACTATTGATTATATATTGTAATAATGCATTGCTCAATTTAACTGTGAACATAATGGTAAACGTATGCAGTTTACCTAATCAGGATTTTGTATGAACGTACACCCTCCCTGTGAGACAAACACAGTACGAGCACTACCATTCATTGGTCCCTGGTACGCTCATTATCGACTGCTAATTTGTTTGTTTGTACATTAGTTGATTAAGCATACAAATATGTAAAAAGAATGTCAAAGAGTGGCGGACCACCACCTACGGCCCGACGGTGGCCCGACGGTGGCCCGACGGTGGCCCGACGGTGGCAAATATGTAAAAAGAATGGCAAAGAGCAGTGGACCACCACCGGTGGTCCGACGGTGGAAAATGTGTGCAAAAAGAATGGCAAAAAGTGGCGGACCACGACCGTCGGCCCAACGGTGGCCTGACGATGGCAAATGTGTGCAAAAAAAATGGCAAAGAGCGGCGGGCCACCACCGTCGGTCTGACGGTGGACCGACGGTAGAAAATATGTGGCGACGGTGCGACCAATAGCCAACGTTGGCCCGACAGCTCTGTGCTATCTGGGCACCACATATCCAGGTCGGTTAACTCTGACATGACACGAGCTAGTGTAGCCATGGCTGTTGCTAATTGGTTCACATAGCTAGGATAGGCCTATTACACAATGAAGTGTTGTACATTACAGAAACCTCAGTCGGATGACAAGTGTTATTACTACCTGCCCTTCAACGAGGAGAAACCTTGCCTCTTTGTAATTGGCAAGTTTGAAGATCTGCGCAAGCGTCTTTACCACTCGAACCTCATCGACCGGATAGCCGAACAACTTGTAGGTTGATGTATTATTGTACTGGAGCCAGTCGTGTAGTGCTAAAAAAGAGCTGAAGGAACGCAGGTTTGGACTAATTCGAAATGGTGAGAGCACGTCATTCCCCTCCCAAACAAAGTAAGAGAGCGCCGTTCCCACGAGTTCCCACGCGTTCCCACAGCACTACACGACTTATTTAAAGTTGAATTTGACCTGTGAGGAGAATCAAGTCACTGCTGGTGAACTGAAAATACCTCTATTTTAGAGACATGGCGTCACAAAGAAAACCTTCAATTTAAAGAGGTTTTAGACTACTGAAATATATAGCCTAGCCACCTATGTATACACAGCTGGGTTCATTTGAAGATGTGTTTGTTTGTTGTTGTTTTACGTCCTAGCAACATCTAAGGTCATATCAGGACGGGTACCGACTTGTGACAGTGTGCACTCATGCCAACTTTATAGTGCTGCTCCACTAGGAAATCAGTGCACCATGCCCTGATATCCCACTCAGTCACATTATCTTGACACTGAGCCAACCAGTCCTTGCCCTATCCTAATAATGCCGAGCGCCAGGTTAGGAAGCGACAAGTATCAATGTTTAAGTCATTGGTTTGACTCGACCAGGATTCGAACCCACAAACTCATGGGTTCGGATCTCCCGATCTCCTAAAACAGGCGACGGACGTTCTACTCATTCGGTCACCCAGTCTGGTCATTTGAAGAAAAAGGTGGTGAATTAGAGTGAAATAAATATATGAGAATTAGTTGGTTCATTCAGTGTTATCGCATTTGGAGGTAGGCTCTAAGGTGTTGTAACACATGTAAAATGTACTCATTGTAATTCTGATTTAGGACACCTCTCTCCCAGCATAAGATAGTAGATACTGAAAATTCAAATGATGACGTTTTTGGTTTCATATATCAGTTTAAGTTTGGAATGTCATAACTAATTGCATTCAGCAATAGCATTGCACATACACAAACATTAAGTGATATGCAAATAACAAAACAAATGTGATTGGTTTTAAAGTTATCTCCATGGTTACAGGATGAGTGCCTGGAGGACCTGCGCATGGCAATCCGGTGTGAGAAGCCTAACCAGCGGTACAAGCTCCGGTGTGCCATGGACGAACTGATAAAAGGTCAGTTTGTTCTGAGATGTCCATTCAGTAAAGGTAATACTGTAGTAGCTCTCTCCATCGAACCCTGTGATGAGCGAACCCCTGCCACAATACTCGACTTATTTGTGTTCCATTTGACTGTCGCTCCGAAGAAAGGACAGGACTACATTGTTAGTGAAGCAAACTTGTCATTTGCGGACAGGTACCATTGTAACTGATATAGGACGCCTTGCAGCTAATTGAGTATAGGCAGTGGGGACGTCATGGTACAAGGCATCAAAAGTCAGAGTTCATTGTGAAATATCTATTCAATAAGGTCAATAGATGACTTAAAACAATTATCTTATCCGCTGATGATATGTGGTGTCATATCATTCACTCACTCAATCAAGTGACCCAATTTAGTTCATGTATCAGAGTCTGGGTAATATGTATATATTCATACTGGACACCGGATGTAAGGGTTCAAATCCAAATGGTATTTTACATTTTGGTGACCTTTTGTTTATTATTATTTTTTTCTGTTCTTTCCTTATTTGTGGTTTTGATCTCGTTTAGGTGGCTATATTGGTATAATTGGCTCACACTATTAGGCTAATGTTGGCTCACACCATTGGGCTAACATTGCTTTATATTGTTGGGCCAATGTTGAACTAATGCTGGACCAATGTTGGCTCAGACCATTGGGCTAAAATTGGGCCGGTGAGCATTGGGATGTTGGGCCAAAATTGGGTCGATTTTCTTTAATACGATCTGTTATTTGGATGTCCACTACATAGTGCACATATTTTTATTACATCTGTGTTGTAACATAGGAAGCATACATAATAGTTAATCATTTGTATAGCAATGACTTATAGCCATGCACATTTCGAAGCTAAATGGTAACAACACGAGGTAATTGATATTACAGCTATACAATGCTTGCCTTCTTATTGTTATTTCTCTCATGATAATATAATACGACTTTATTTCTCCTTCTGCTAATTAAAATACTCTTCTTAGTATCATGACAATATAGCTTCCTTTTAGTGTCCTTGCTGAGGTTTACTTTTGTTATTGTTTTGACACTATAGCTATTTTCTTTTCTTGTCTTATTGTTTTGACGAATGATTTCACCTTATTGTTCTCCTCACGGAGGTGTCTGTTTGTTATTATTGTTGTTATTGTTGTGACATATGACATTGATTGGCAGGTTGTGATACCTACATTCGCATGGCGCCCTCGTTAACCGTGGGAGCTGGATCTGGTAAGACCAAGCTGGACAAATATCGCCTCAAGTCCTGTCAGGCTCACATTGTAAGTATGCTTTCGTAGCTTTAATTCACACTGTATGAATGTAATTTACTAGAGTTAATTCAGTTACATCACATATACATTTATGTATATTTCACCTCATCAAGAGCCTCGTGGCTAATTATAGCACAGGGAGAGTTAGCACTTCTGTTTGAATCAATCGGCGTTTCCAACTCACCGAGTACAGTCATTATGAAAGGTGAGCTTCAAACTTTCTTCAAGTTTAGCCGGCGGGTTCAGCGAGCCCTGGTCGTGAATAAAGCATTCAGTATCCAGAAGTCAAAGCGTTCAGACGTTGTACTTTCACATGGTGTCAGATGAGGAAGAATGCTGCCCGCTAATACACTGCCGGGTTTGCGGCCGCCTGGTCAGCTTGTCCTCAGCAACAATGCAAGATCAAACTGGAAAACATGGATCAGAGCATATGACATATACGCCACAGCTGCAGGTGTCATAATGAAGACAGAATGAGTGCAATGATGCATCTTTCTTCATGTCACTGGCGAGGAAGCGCAAAAAGTTTTCACCAATATGGACATCGCTCTCGCTGATCGAGACAGGATCGGACCACTTACGGAGGCATTTCAAACATATTGTGTAGGCAAGTGCAGTCTGATAATAACAAGATACAAGTTTAATACGCATAATCAAGCTACAGAAAATATGGCTATGTACATCACAGCATTGAGAGACAAGGTAAAGGATTGGGAATATGGAACAGTGGAGGAGTCGCTGTTGCGTGATCGGTTAGTGGCTGGTGTGAGGAGCATTAATTTGCGTAACAAACTGCTGCAAACTGCTGAGTTAACTTTGGAGAAGTGTGTGAGTATGTGTGAAATGAGTGAATTCAGTTCGGATCTGTTGGAGGACACCAAATCAGATGTTGAGAGTAAGGAAATTGATTTTATTAAGAACTAGGCACTGCGCGTACCGGTGCACCAGTGGTTCGGTCATTGGTGACACCATCTTGGAGATTGCCATCTTGGAAGTCTGGCGGTGCCGGTGCAGGAGAGTTCAAGATCCGCTGTCAGAATTGCGGATACGAACACCGCCGGGGAGCCTGCCCAGCGAAAGGCAAAGCTTGCATAGCCTGCAAGAAGATCGGGCACTTCGGTTAGGTCTGCAGGAGCAGACTTGGCAGAGTCAAGGAGGTTACCGTTGAAGAGCCCGACCCTCACAATGCTGCGCAAGACCCGGATCCGGCGGAGATCGATGTGCTGACAACGGATCTGTTCGTCAGTGTCGTTGACCGCGGTGCCGACCAAGACGCCGAGCTGTGGTACGCGATCGTCCGGGTGAACGGTTGCCCTGTCAAGTTCAAGCTCGACACCGGGTCGGAGGCGAACGTGCTGCCGAGTTACGTCTTCGACAGGGTCGCTCCGGGGCAGCTGACAAACACCAGGTGTTCGTTGGTGATGTTCTCAGGTCATCGGATCACTCCCGACGGTGAGGCGTTGGTTGACGTGAACGGCAGAGACTTCAGGTTCCAAGTGGTGCGGTACTGTCAGCCTATTTTGGGCAAGCAGGCTTGCGTGACATTGAACCTGCTCGTGCGGGTGGGTGGGGTGCACTGTGCTGTGCCGATGAACATTTCCAAGCCGACAAACAGTCCCAGCTCCCGGGCTGAGCAGCTGGTAAGCGAATACAAAGATGTGTTTCAGGGTTTGGGTTTGATCAAGGCAAATGCTGTCATTCATGTTGATTAATCTGTACAACCTGTTGTCGATCCGCCTAGATGGATTCCGTTTGCTATTCAAAGTAAAGTACGTAGTGAGCTTGATCGCATGGTGAAGTTAGGTGTCATAGTTGAACAGGATGAACCTACCGAGTGGGTTAATTCCATAACTATCGTAAAAAAAACCCGAATAAGATAAGGATTTGTCTGGATCCGACTAAGTTGAACAAAGCGATAAAGAGAGGGCCTTTCCCTACCAAAAGTATTGAAGAAATTATTGCCAAAACAGCAGATGCAAAAAATTTCTCAGTTTTGGATGCAATGACAGGGTATTGGCAAATAGAATTAGATGAAGAAAGTTCGCGTCTGTGCACGTTTAACACTCCATGGGGCCGATACAGGTACACCCGCCTGCCTTTTGGCATCAAAACAGCCGGTCACATTTTTATTCAGGAAATGCACCGTGTAATGCGCGATCTACCCGGTATCGGGATATTGTCACGGACGACATTTTGATATATGGGTCAACTGTTGAGGCACACAACGAGCGGCTCAAGGCCGTGTTGGACTGAGCTAGGTCGGTAAATCTTAAATTAAACGAGACATCTTTGCTAGGCAAAACTACAGTAAAGTATGTAGGTTATCAACTTACCCAGCAGGGTGTGAAGCCTGATCCAGACAGAATACAAGCAATAGTTGACATGCCAGAGCCGCGTGACAACCAGGGCGTCCAAAGGTTCCTGGGCATGGTTGGATATGTGCACAAGTTCATACCCAACATGTCCGAGGTTGCCAAACCACTACGCACGCTCCTTGCTAAGGATGTCGTGTGGCACTGGCAAGCCGAACAGCAGGGCGCGTTTGATAAATTGAAAGAAAAGTTAAGAATTGCTCCTGTGTTGTCGTATTACAATGTCAAGAAACCCATTGTTATTCAAGTAGATGCTTGTCAGTCAGGTTTGGGTGCCGTATTAATGCAAGATGACAAGCCAATCGTGCTCGCATCTCGTGCGCTCAACTCAGCGCAGTGTGGCTATGCCATTATTGAGAAAGAAATGCTCGCCATATGTTTCGCATGCCAGAGGTTTCATGACTATATCTTTGGCAAAGAAGTTCAAATTCAAACGGACCACAAGCCGTTGGTGGCGATAATGCAGAAACCAATTCACAAACTTTCGGCCAAGATGCAGAGAATGCGAATGTGTTTGCAAAATTACAATATTCCGCTATGTCATGTGAAGGGTTCTTTGATGTTTTTTGCAGACACGTTGTCCAGGGCGCATTGTGCCAAAGTAGGTCATGGTAACCTGTTCGATGACATGTTCTGCGTTACTGCAGTGGACATGCAATCGTCGAGTTTGTTGAGTATGATTGTCAGAGAATAGGAAAAGGATGTGTCCATGTCCATGTTGATCACGCATATTGAAGATGGGTGGGACACTACATGCAATGATGCATACAGACACCGCCGTGTCTGAGACAGTACATCCCACACAAAGACGAGTTAACGGTAGACAAGAATCTGGTCATGAAAGGCAATCGGGTTGTGGTTCCTCCGGGTCTCCGCGGTGAAATGATTGAGGCGTTGCACGAAACACATTTGGGCGTGATGAAATCCAAGCAGCTGGCACGAGACTGTATGTTTTGGCCTAATATGAACAAACAAATTGAGGATAAGGTCAGTGGGTGTGACACTTGCCAAAACAACCGCAAAATTTGCATAACGAGCCGTTGATTAATCACCCGATAGCCTGTCAACTGTATGAAAAAGTAGGCGCAGACTTGTTTGAGTTAAACCATAAAAATTACCTGATAACTGTAGATTATTACACAAAATATCCAGAGGTAATGTTGTTGGGCGATACGTCGTCTGTCACAGTCATTGAGGCGTTGAAGGATAATTTTGCCTAGTCAGGTCATTTCGGACAATGGTCCGCAATTTAAGAGCCATGAGTATAGGGAGTTCTCACAACACTATGGGTTTAAAGCTGTGTATTCCAGTCCACAATATCCACGCAGTAATGGACAGGTGGAAAGGTTTGCGCAAACGGTAAAGGACATGTTAAAGAAGTGCGAGAGAACTAATACAGATTTTCAGAACTATCAAAACACTCCATTGCCCGTCTTGAATGCATCTCAGGCTCAGCTGCTCATGAGCAGAAGGCTCAGAGACAGGTTGCCGATGGCGGAAGAAATGTTGGTACCCGAAATGTAAAATCCGAAGAAAGTGCAGACAGCGAAATGGCAGCAAAGTCAGAAAGCGTTTCATGATAAAAAGTGTGGTAAGCTGCACAAACCTATGAAAGTAGGAGACAAAATCAAATACAAAAACCATGCAGGGGATTGGAAGAAAGGGGTTATTTTGGGTCGAACTGGAATCTCAGGGAGAGAATATCAAATTTTGAACAAGGCAGGTAATATGTTGTATAGAAATCGAGTTCAGATTATCAGGGCGCCTGTGGGGGGGCAGCCCGAACCAGTCGGGCAGATGCAAAGTAGGTCAGCGTCATTGCCGAATGTAAACAGTGAGGCTAATCTAAGTAGGTCAGGTCGGCTGATTAGGCCGGCGAGCAGGTTAAACCTCTAGTGGGTCAGTTAGTTGTGTACACGTATAGCATGTGCATGTAGGATTGTGTGATGGACAATGTATAATGTGGAGGCTATAAGGCCGGACATTTAAAGGACTTCAGTGCCATAGTGCGCTCGGACATTCGCTAGCACTTGTGTTTCAGTTAAGTATGCATATATGTTGATGTTGCATTCGTGTTGACTGGTTTTGGTATGTGTTGATGGTTATTTTGAAACATTTTATGTTTCAGAAATACTTTGAGGGGGGATGTGATATATGCGTAATAGACGTATAGGCATGTGGCTAATATATGATAATGAGATGCAAAGGTTTGGACAAAGGATTATGTAAATGAGATGACGTCATGGAAAGTTTAGCCGGCGGATTCAGCGAGCCCTGGGCCGTGAATAAACCATTCAGTATCCAGAAGTCAAATTGTTCAGACGTTGTACTTTCACACTGAGGATGCTGAAGTGTGGCTGGGGGGCATGGCAGGGGACAGGACTGGGAACAGGCAGTTAGGAGGTACCAGTGGGGTTTTTGTTTCTGGAACGTCAAAGATAGGAATCGGAGGGTGACTTACAGCAGCCCCATACGAGGAAGCCTTTTTGCCAGCACTTTTCTTGTCGTTGTAAGCGTGACGCTTGAGGCAATCCTGTTCCCTGTGCACATGCAATTTTTTCAAACGATAGGCGCACCAGGCACAATTATGAAGAAACTTAGCCGGTAATGTGCCATGCATAGCGCCAAAGCTGCATTCCCTTCCGCAGTTCCAATTGTTACATGGGCGACCTTTGGTCTCCTTATTGTACTCGTTTCTGAAAGTAATTGGCTGTGTTGATGTGGCCGGGGGGGGGGGGGTGTCAGCTGGGCGCGGCATGTACTGGGTGAAGGCGTAACCGGAAAACTGGTGCGGGAAAGAAAGTGGCAGGGGTTGTCCTGCCTGCTGCGGTGCAGATTTCACGCTGCACATCCTTAATGGCCAGCTGGTCCTCCCACCATCGTGGAAGCCGTCCGTCCGCAATCAGCTTGAAGATTTTCTCGGACCAATGTCTACACTTTGGCCACTCCCACAGAGTGACCATGTGTGCTAGTTCTTGTTCATGGTTTATTATTGTGCTTAACCAGGTAGGTGGAAGGTTTGGCAACATGGCTAATGTTCTCAGCGCCTCGAAATACTCTGGCCACGTGGCATCTCCCATACCTATGCCTTTAAAAGCCTGTCCCCTAGTGATGTAAAGCTGTGGTAAAAACCGGGTACCTTTTTGAAGGTGGTAGCTGAGGAGGTCGGCTAGGCGGCTGCTGCATGTTGAGCGTGGGTCTCAACGGGTTGGGCTGGGATGCTTCTTGGACGACTCTGTCGGGCGTGTCTAGCATTTCTGCCAGGTAGAACCTGGAAGCCGGGGGCTGGTCTTGTGGGGTGTCGGCGTGTTGCTGCATGTCTAGTAGGCGTGGCCGCGAGTTACGGTCAAACTGCACCTGAACTTCCGGTTGTGGTGGTGCGCCCGTGGCCCGAGGTGGTGGAGCCGGGGAGGGGGCGTGTGCAGGAGACGGCGGTATTTATAAAAGATTTTTTTATTGAGGTTGTATTTATACTGTCCATAGCTGGGTATTCAGCCTTGTTTTCAATGCTGGCCAGCAGTAGTGTTGGTGTTATCTTATCACACAGTACCTGCTGATAAGGTGTTTGATTGCCTGCATTTCAGTAGCAGGTAGATAGTTGGTTGGTCTGGTTAGTAGTCTATGTTAATTCTTTTGGATTTTCTTGGCATATATGTGTTTGATATTTTCTACTCTTACTACTAGACTACTCCTATTTACATATCATAGGCTTGTACGTAGCTGTGTGGTGTGCTATCTGGCTACTTTTGGCATGGTTACCTTCCATTGGGCGTCTCACTAGTGGGCCGTGACATATCACATGCCCCTTTGCAGTGCAGCTTAGTGGGGGTTTCCTAGCCTTATTTTGCACAGATATTTTTTGTTTGTTTTTAGGTCAGGAATTTGTCGTTCCTTTACTGTTTGGGCATTCCACACCTTGGCAGCCATTTCCAGTGTGCTTCTCCCGTGAGCTTTTATTTGGCTTCTGGCCTGCTTTAGTAGTGGTATGAGTGGCTTTGGAACGACTGCTACCTTTTCGAGTGCATTTACTCTTGCCGCAAGTTCTCGGGTAACCTGAAGTGCCTCCCTCTGTAACTCCAGCAGTGTGGCCAGGTCTGTGGGCAATTGCTGTGCAGTTTGTGCAGAGGAGGAAGGTCAGGGGGGCGACACATCCAAATTTGTGTTGTGTCTACGTGCATGGGGCGCCAGTGGCCGTGCTGCCCGCCTGAGAGAGGCACGGCAGAACTGGGGGCGGAGAAGCGGGCGTCTCAGCCGCTTCCTCGGCGGCATGACTGGTGTAGAGGTGTTGAAAGGGGGCGTAGCCGTGTCAGTGGCAAATTTGATGTTGCTTTGCCGAAAGCCAGGACCGAAGTGTGGAGAGAGCGGGGAGGGAGGGTCATATGGCGAGGGTCGACTAGCCTCACTTGCGAATTAACTATTTTGCCTCGTCAACATACGTAATGCAGTGATGGCTCCTATTATTGTGCTGACCTGCAAATGTTTAAAATAAAAATTGTTTAAAGGATATTACCATCTCATATATAATAGTGTGGGTGATTGCTCCCATTATTGTACTTAGGCCTACCTGTGAATATTTTTTTTGTTTTTATAAAAGGATATTACAATGTCATACCTTAAAAAATAAATCTTTGGCTACGATTTTCCTGTATTTATATTTTCCATCTTCCATATTTTAACACACAGGATCTTATTAAGAAAAAGGCTAAAGTGCTGAGGACAGGGATAACTCGTGACAACTTGAGGGATCGTCTGAAGGAAGCCAAGGAGTTCCTCAAGAAGCTCAAGCATCTGGTGAAGGAGGTGAGCCCCTGCTACCGATCCATAGGTGGAAAGCACATTTGTGGCATTATCTGGCATATAGCCTATTTCCCCCACCAACCCGCCATCTAATGGCAGTGTGGGACTAATGTATTGTGTAGGAATCAATAATTAGTGTATTAGGTGGGACTCAAGTTAGAGAAGTCAGCAAAAGGCTACAGCATATTAGATTAGACATACCAAATAGAAAGGCACATTTTGCAAGGGCAGATAGTTCAATACAGTAGCAGCGTATACATGTAAACCATTGAATTGTTACCAAGTTTTGTTAGAAGATTTGTATGCCTACATTTAAGCGATGCAATTCTAAATTTAGACCTAGAGTACGAGTTACTTTGATGATCATTTTTTTTTCCAAATTTGTGCATGTTTTCATTACCTCTGAGGGAATGTCTAAGGTTCAAAAGTCATTAAAGTCTTTGATGCAAACCTTTCGTCACCAGGTGCATGTGTGTATATATATATGGGTTGGTGGTGCCTGACTGGGATGTAAATAGACATAGTGGACTCAGGGCCTGCCCCTTCTGCTGGGATAGGATCACCAAACTCAAAAGGTCAAGGTTGGTGGTGGCCATGGGGCCATACAGCTTGTGGTGGTGGGCAGACCATGGTATCCATGGGGACCAGGAATGCTGGATCCCTATTGGTAGGGCCAAGAATGCTTGATTCCCATTGGTGGAAAGGGGTGGGGTGATACTCTACAATGAACCCATGTAACTATATAAGCAATAAACCAGAGGGCTGGACTCTCTCTTCTTCTTTACACTTTATACTCTTACTTTCTCTCGTCTGTATTGTTTTCACCATAGCCTGCCTACACAGCCACAGATTCGAGCATTAGACTTTACACTTTGTTTACAAAACTGTCATTTTCTGTATTCAGGTTAAGATATTTATACACCCAGATACACCTATATTTAGATCTGGAAAATGCCCAGACTTGCTTCTGCAGTTTGTATTTGCTACCTGTCTATTTATTGCCAATCAAGTAGTCATGGCAAGAGCACACATTCATGGTCAGCATCTTATTTTAATGTATATATATATATAGGCCCATAAACTTGCCCACAAACTTAGTACTTGCTTCGCGAGTTGACCCACGACTACAATCTGGTTCTGATTGTAGCCCCAGCACACACTGCCTGATGTGTTCCTGTGGATGGTGGCAGACCAGAAGCGTGTCGCGTACCAGCGGGTTGCAGCACGTGACCTGCTAGCAGCAACCCTAGTTGAACAGCAGGGGAAGGATTGTGGAAAGGTCCAAACTTTCTTCCTCAAGGTAATGTCTTGTAACTTTTCAAAGCGGTGTGGAAGCAAGTTTTGTATATGCCTAATATAGAATACATATCATATAAAATGCATGATATATTACGTATAATATATTGTTATAATATATATAGTATATGTATGTTATATATAAATATATATTATCTCTATTATCTATCATATATGTTATATAACTATTATATATGTATTATATGTTTTAATATTATATATATTACATATTATTTCATATATTGTATGTAATATATTATGTGTATTATATGTATTATATACTTTATATACATATTATATATAATATATCTTAAATAATATGAATAAGTAATGCTTAGGACCGACCCCCCATTTTTTGTGAATTTGTTTCTGCTGGTGTTCAAGCATGTACTTAATTTACTAATTCGTTTTGTAACAACATAGGAAACTTGTTGGTAATAGATTAAGAGAAGCATATATTATTCCATTTAAGAACATTTTAGTAATTATAAAGTAAAAATATAAACTGGCCCCTGTGCCTTCTCCCATGTTTTACAGTACTCAAGAAGGAAAAGGGAACCAGCTTCGTTACTATGATTTGTGTCATGCTGGTCACCAGTGGACACAATCTATAAATACAGATTTGCCAAGAACCATTTTCAGCAGTACTAAAACTTATACCCGACTGGTAGCTGGTTCAGGTTTCTGGTTTCTCGTGAATCTGATACGTAAAACATGGGAGAAGGCATTGGGACCAGTTTATATCAATGTTGTTTCCGGTTTCTGGATTCTGGTAAATATATTTGTACTCTCTATATTATGACTATGGGTATTGTTTATGTGTGTATACATGTGTTAGTCATTAGCCTTCACCTGGGTGGGTTGGTGTTACATATTACATGCATAATACATTCTTGTAATTATCCAATAAAAAACACTTAGAGTTTGGTATTCATTAGAGGAAACCCACTATAGTTCAAAACCACTAGTTTTCTAATCATCGATGCATGTCCACTGCCTGTTTGTGCACCTTGATCACACCAATCCTCGCAGTATTCTTATCAGGCAACAACTCAATGCCTGTATAGCTGGAGTCGAAATGCAGCGAACACATAGCTGTTTTCAATTATTAATTTACTTAATGAACAACATCACCGTATTTTTGTTACTAAAATAAAACTGATCCCACAATATCAGACGAGTCACATCGGCGCATACTTTCAAATTGTGGTTGATTCGGCGGGGGAAGCCAGTACCCATCACGTCACGTCAATTTATCCTGCTCCTGCACCGTTGCCCTCCCCCCCCCCCCCCAGTGCACCCACGATCACGCCTTTTAGTGTGGTCTTGCTGAACTCAGGTAACAAAACAAAGATGCAGAGCGTTCGCAGATCCACTCACCCATGCGCCGGTCGACTAAGCGCACAGCTAAACTGACACGGGCAACGACCGACCCAAACGACTCCACCGTGTCCCAAGATGGCGACATAATGGTTCCCCTGGTGAGTAGTCCCGCCAGGCAACCCAACAGAGAATCCGGAAGACAAAGGAAATGACCGGCTAAAGTGTAGCAAGCAGGTGACCACCGAGGCCAATGAACGCAGATGGTAGCAGATGGAGCAACACGTCACCCAGCAAGGCAAAGCACTCACAGCGGAAGAGACCAAAGCACTCACAGCCAGTGCGCGCGCATGCCGATGAGACGCGGAGCCACCCATCCCACCGACGCAAACAGGAGGTGGATCCAGCGATCGCCGACGACATAGTGTAAAAATATACGGATTCTCGGTTCGGAATTATATATTGGCAGAGCATTATTATTCTTAGGCGACGGAGTAGGGACAAGGTTATGCAATCTAAAAGCAATAATACCCCACTCACATTATGACATGATATAAGATATGTGAAATATATGTTCATACATGATGCCTGAGATTATTAAGAGATGTTCCTATATAAGAGACAGTACATGGTTGTTGAAATGTTTCATCTATGCATCCATAAAGAGTGCAAGTGGAGGAAAAGGACATGATATATATATATATTTGTAACTGTCTGCAACTACCTGTTACCATAAGTGCCCATGGGCCAGCACACCAGCCTAATTTGCATATACACATAGACACCACCTGCAGCTAGGTTGAGTGACAGCCACCCCTACTGTGGGGTGTCACCCTCCCAGGCTGTGGGGGTGCCTGATTGGCTGGCTGTGGGATGCCCAGTCACCTGCACTCCCTTGGCCCTCTGACCACACTAGCCTCACTTTGAGATTAATTATGAAAGACACTGCTTCAGGCACACTGGAGAGTGGACACTCTACTCCTGGCTCTTGAGTGAGACACACCTACTCTAGAGCAGGACCCCAGACACTCTGTCTGATGCTACCAAAATTCATATATCTAAATTGAGTGGAGTGCAACAACCAAGGGACTCCGGTCCAATGGGCTGTAGGCACTGATTCATAGACAGGCTAAAGAGGTAATGAGATTCTGTGTGGACAGAAGGTAAGGGGTCAGGCTGATAGGTCACTAGTAGGTGAACAGGAGTTGATGCCATTAAAGCACAACATCTTCACTGTCAATCTTTGTGACTTGTCATCCCTTTCTTCCTTATGGGGTTCTTTAAGGGTTTGTTTGAGAGGGGCATCAGAGGTGAAATGAAGGGGGAGAGTTTATGGTATTCTCTGGTGTTCTGAGCGGCCGAACAGACTGAAATATTATAATAGGACGCTGTCGCTCAGGTCACACATGCCTCACACGCCCTGAAGCCAGCAGTTGTCCTGTGGAAAGTGTGACCTGGATCCCCCTCACCTGGCCCCGCTCATGATGCGACCGCTCAGATTGCAAAAGGCGGGACTGCCGAGGCAGGGGCGAAGCCCACGCGCAGCATCTGGATGCCGCAACCACCGCACCAAGCAAAAGATATGCTTTTAAATGACACTATCCCTTTAAGATGAGTACACTCATCTGTAGTCAAGAGAGTTGAATCGATGACCTATTTAATCTGCTTCCGGGATTTAGAATTCTCATGCTGAAAAGCAGTGAAAAGAACCTCATTCAACGTTTCAGTTGCATTAGATAAGGCATCTCCAGGTCGAAAACCCCAGCAAGAGTACCGATGCACTCTATCAAATCCATCCAATTACGCAGGGATCCTTGGTCTGAACCGTCCAACATGGGTACAGACTTACATTTACACTTTTAGTGATCTATGCTGGATTTCCCTCTTTCTTTCCTCTACCTGCAATTCTTCCCTGTCTTCCCTACCTCAGTCCTCTCTCTCACCTCCATTAACCGCCTCTCCTGCTCTCTGCTTAGGCTATTTATTTTTTCTGCCATAAACTTCGACCACGCTTCACCTTCTGGCATATCTGATAATAAATGTCCTAGTATACACTCACCTTTAAACCAGCTGTCCTCCATTGGGCGTGTGAGTAGAATTTTCAAGCTGCTATTGTATGGAGAGGTAGAAAAGTTTCAGAATTGTATCCAAGTATAAAGATTTTTCTGTAAAGAAGAAAGTAAAAAAATTCCGTAGTGTAGCACTATTTCCCACCCCCCCTCTGAGCTAGGGTTAAAGAAAAGCCAAAAGTAGTCCCCTTTCAAAAAAATATTCTGCCAGCTACACAAGGCTTCTATAATGGTGTGTTACAGTAATACCGTCATCAAAGAAAGTCTACCATACCATACAAAATAAAGACATTGTCAGAAAGTCGTCGACAATTCACATTTTTAATCAAAAAGTTTCAAACCATCACACAGTAAAAATAGAAAGAAAAGCACTACCTGACAGCGCACCACCCAAGCACTTCTACCAACGAGTTCTACAGTCGCTTTGACACCAAGTGTCAAAAATCGTCGTGGTCACCAGTTTTGTAGAGTTGGTACCCGGATCTGTGGCTGTGCAAGTAGGCTGTAGGGAAATATGATACAGACAAGAAGAAAGAGAAAGTAAGAGTGAAGAGAGTAAGGGAAGGCAAACCTTCTATCTTTATTTGTATAGTACACAGGCTCCCTGGTAGGGTGTCCCACCACCCCTATCACCCAATAGGAGAACAGCATTTCCAGTCCCCATGGCAACTGGTAGTCTGCCCCCCACCAGTGGCTGCCTGGCCACCACCAACATTGATCTGGCTGCTCCTCACAGCCTGATTGTGTTGACCCCTACTGGATTGTATTGACCCCTACTCAGGCAGAAGGGCCAGGTCCTTAGTGCCACTGCACTCAACCTGCCAGCACTCACTATGTCATCCACATGAACTCAGTTATAAACCAACCATCGGATGTGATTCATGTCTGACCGGGGGCGGCGCCTCCTCTCGACACCTCTGTTTCTCCGAGGCTTACGACCCAGACATGATAAATGTGTTCCCGACCATCCACAAACTTGAGGCAATGAATTGGGTCTTGGCCATCCAGATCCTCTGGCCCCGTGTCTCATTGGGCTTCGAAATACTGGTGAACACTGACAACGCAGCTTCATCCCTCACCTGGAGTAGGGATGCGCCTCTTTCCCCACATTGGGTCCTTGCGCCCGAGCCACATTCCGCAAACAATGTTGCTTTAGATGTATCAGTCACATATGGGTAAACCACTGCCATGCGATTTTTACACATGATTTCTGATTCCTCTCCTTCCAAGGCATAATCGCCGCGCCCACCAGTACGTGATGTTCTTGCACTGGGCCGCCCTCACCCCCGGCACCTGGAGGAACTGGGAATGACATGCGAGGTGGTACCTGTAGTTCATGCTCGACCAGCGGATCGATCAAATGGCCCGTCTCCATAAGACGTCGGCCACTTCATCAAGCTTCCGTCATCCTCATCCGTGGTGAACGCCCTCTTGGGGGCGCGCTCCTGGCTACGGGAGGCAGGCGGGGACGCGGACCCTTTCAACGCCCCCTTTCCCAGGAAGGTCAGGAAAGGCACGGAGAAGCTTTTCCTGACCCTGGTCAGGAGGGTGCCCTCGATCAGGCCCGAGATGTTACCGCACAACTTCAACAACTTCCGCTCCCTGGGGCACCCTGTTGTGGTCCCTGGGGCACTCTGGTGTGGTCCGTTGGGCGGCGGTAATCATCGCTTACTTCACCTTCCTCAGACAGTCCAACCTCCTGTCCCTCTCCCACTCCCCGTATGGGGGGATCTTACAGACTGTGGCGACCCGACGTCCGGGAGGTGATCGGTGGGCTCGGCCTCACTGTCTCTTCTTCTAAGACGATTCGGTCGCTGGCCCAGGCGTTCTGTCTTCGTCCCAGTTGCCCATTATGCACTGTCCGTGCCGGCCTTGGCAGATTCTCCAGCCTTCCTAACCCGCCCAGAGACCTCCCCCCCCCCCCTCCACTACCACCTCCACCCACTAACGGCGCACGATCTGATGGGCAGCGCCCTTGAGGGGGCGGGGCTCCCGTAGGCGGCTAGGTTCACCATCTACGGGCTTTGATATGGCGCCACCAGGCCTGTTCTTCGAGGGGAGTCGACCTCTGCACCATAATGGCCCATGAGGCTTGGGAGTCTGATGCCGTGTACAACTAACTACATCCCCCGGTTGGTTCCCGTGGATGCCCTAAACCCAGACTTTGTGCTCTGGGTTGGTTCGCGGGCCTACCTCATCAAACTCCCAAGTCCTCCTCTCCCTCCCAGATCCCCTCAACATAGACAATATTGATGACTAAACTGAACAAATCTAATCTTGGACTCACTTCCATCTTACTTCCATTCTTACTTCCCCCTGTCCGAATTGGCACATAATTCTGAATTGTAGTTGATTCGGCGGGGAAAGCCAGTACCCATCACGTCACCAAGCGGTCAAGTCGAACACAAGGCCCTTGGCCCCCCCCCCCCCTCCCGCTGACCTGCCTTCAGTCAAAGACCCTATAATACTAAGACGGCTCACTCCCTATCTCTCCCATGGTAATGTAAATTTTGCAGTGCCACCTTGTGGTGGGTTTGATCAGCCCAGCTGCTGGTTGGTGTTTCACATGTAAACACACACAAATATATTATACATGAGATAGGTAAGTATGAATACACATCAATATGAAATTGCTATGAACAAATACCCATCATCATCATTATCACCATCATCACACATCTTTCACATTCATATATACATTTATATATATAATATAGCAACTGTTTAACCAAGAGAACAGCCAGCACACCAAGTGGTGGGTTTGATCATTTTGATTACACAGTACAGGCTGAGTGAGCCGTCTTAGTGTTGTAGGGTCTTTGCTTCAGTGCACACACTCCACCCAGGTTCAAGGTATGCCTCGGAGAAATTCCTGACGTCACGCTAGTCTGAACGATTTTAGCTGTTGGTCGCCTCAAAAATGGCCACCCCCATTGCAATGGAAAAGAGCTCTGATTGGCTGAAACCACTGAATACGACGGCCATTTTTTAGGTGCTTTTTGTCTCCAGTGTGAAAAGGGAGAGGACTTGGAGGGTTACCCTGAAGGGAAATAAGCCAAAACATGTGTCAGAGCCGTCTCGGAGTCGACTCGGAGGTGTAGCCTGAACGTGGTTCTGGATCCTCAATTTACCACTCCCACACACCCTCTATATTTGTAGCCACGGGGGGGGGGGGGGGGGGGGGGAGTCGGCTCGCGGGCCTACCTCATCGAGCTCCCAGGTCCTCTCCCCCCTGGCTCCCCTCAACATAGACAATATTGATGACTGAACTGAACAAATTTAATCTTGTACTCATTGACTTAAATAAACTTCCATCTTACTCCCAAACTTGTCTCCGGCTTCCCTCTGTCCAAATCAACGCATAGTTCTATCTCTCTGTTTCTTTGACCGTTATTTATTGTCATACTTTGAGCATACTTTTAAAACTGTTGTGTAAATAAAAGTTGCTGGTGCGACAAGCAGTAGCCTTACAACATTTCCTTGTTGCTATTATCAGGACAATACCTTAAGTTTCAGGGAGGACATGATCACTGTGGGGTACATGGCTACTACACACATATTCACCCTGCACTAATACTTCAACTCCTATTGTTTCCAGATACCGCTCGCTAATAGGGTTGGTTGTTTGCGTCATTGTTCATATCAACTAAAATCAAAGCAGATTTCTAGTATACGAAAACGATTTATTTTCGATGGGTGCGCTAATTATATACTAACACTGCTCATGAATTAACTTGCCAAGTTGATTGTTGCGATGCTGTACAGAAACATGAAGTGCTATGCTCAGGTAACAGGAATCGGTGTAGCTTGGCTGATAGGTACATAGCTGCTACTGGTGTATAGTTTAATTGTTGTAATACCTGTACGGTACCTACCTAACAGTTTATACAAGGTCGACGATCATTTAAAGGATCCATGCATAAAAGCACTTAGTTTACTTAATGAGGGGCATGGCAGAATGAGTTGAGCGTCCTTCTCCCGTTTTAGTAGGTCGTGAGATTCGAATCCATCGGCTCGAACCCAGGTCGAGTCAAACCAACGACTTAAAAATTGATACTTGTTGCTTCCTAGCCAGGCACTTGGCATTATTAGGATAGGGCAAGGAGCAGTGGAATGAGGAAGACCAATCGGGTGCGATTGAAATTGACCCTGCTTAATCAACTAATGTGCACAAAGAAAACGTGGCCTTAGGAAAGGAGCCAAGACATTTAGATTTTTGAGGCTCAAATTAGAGAGGATATCTAAGAAATCCCCGTCTTGATATGCCCTTAGATGCTACCAGGACGTAGAACCCCGTAGTTTGGTGGTGTAGTAATAATAGACTAACCCTCAATGGTAACGGATCCTAAATCAGTGGTATTGAAAACAGAAAGAAATAACCGCAGCTTAGAGAAGCTTGAAATTAACAGTGATAGTCCAAAAACTAGGTCAAAATGACTAATACAAATAGCTAACAAATGCATCTTAGACACAAATATTAGAGACAAGAAGCTAACTCAATTACCGAGCTGTTACAAACAAAGCAGTGTTGAACATATGAAATTATAGACGGCTCTCATATTCTGACAATGGTAAAATTGTCTACGAAACATGAAAAAATAACTGAAAATATAGCGATTTCAGAAGAGGTTATTTTAAAGAATTATAATTGGCAGGAAATAAACCAAACATTTTTGTATTTTCCAATCACCAAATCTACTCTCAATATCATGCATAAAAAACGATAATTCTTGAGGAGGCCGAAGTACGTATAACATATTATTATGATATATATTATATCTATTAATATATAGCTATATTATGTATAGTATATTATATTATATATAATGGATTCTATTATGAGGTGGTAATTGTTTCTTCTTATGGCTACCAGGTGGTTTCCAAAAGGATATGTTATATAAACATCAATCTCGATCATCCCCAGCTTATTTTGTATTACCACTTTTAAATGACTGTCTGTTTGGAGATTACATCAACATACACTGTACCATCTGAAGAAGCTATACCGACACTTAATTCAGGGATGAATAAGCCCCCTTACTATCCAATTTTAGCTGGATTTCCAATATTGTCTTTGTTATATGAGTCACTTCCCCTCATACGCTTAGCAGGGTCAAATTTACCGCATGTCAGATTTACGCTTTAATTTGTTGCTGGAGGTGACTCATCCTTGCTAACTATCCACTCAGATAATGTCTAGTAAATTCCCAGTTGTGACCTTCTCCAGAAACCGGGTAAGGAGGGCCAAGGGTCAAGTGGATGGGCCATCCAAGCCAAGGTGCTCATGCACTTGTGGTTGGGGCAACACGACACAAAGCGCCCCACGCGGGACTTCCTGAAAGGTGTGCCTGAGACGTACATTGAGACTGCGGCTGTGAAGCGCGCACACATTCTCCCGCCAAGCAGCCTCACCTTCCAGGGTAAGCTGCAATAGTACTTATCCACTACTGATTTGGCAGGTCATAAGCCTGTATCAGGGATGTATATGGCACCTTGTACTTAATCCAAGGTGTTCACTTCTCCAAGTACTGATGAACGTTCAACGTTGCTTAATTTTGGTTATCAAATGAGAACCAGTGTTTCCAGTGTGATATTGATTGGCCATATTATGCCAGCTAGCTTAAGTTGGTTCAATTTAGTATGACTTTAATTTGTTTAGAGATGGCACCTTAGTCATAACTATACTGCCAGGGTTTATTTACCTGAGGTATTCAGATGTGTGAAAAGCTCTGGTTCACCCGCTCTACTTAACACTGTTTCTACTCTGATCAGCATCGGAGATTTGGAAAGTGGTGAGGTACAAGGGAATGGGATGAGGGATAGCAATCTTTGGTCAGCCACAGTGTAGCGAAACTTGTGGGTGGTCGGGGGGTGGGGGTCCGTTGGCGGGGGGAAGCGCCAGTTCCGGATTCATACGCTTTCTTTTAGATGAGCAGTGCCAGTTCGCCTTTTTCTATAAACAGGGATGAAAGATCTCCGTAATTTCGCTGACTTCTGCGATTTTTGTATTCACCAATTATGTTCACAAAATGCCAAGGATATATATGACAGAAATTAGTTAGTTCCAACCATGTTCTTATATGACCTTAGATATTGCTAGAACATCAAACGTTTTGCTGAGTTTATTACGATTAATAGTTCTAATGGGTTCTACTAATTGTGTTGGATTTATGACTATTAATTGTTTTGTGTCCATAGCTATCTATGATTTACTGCGTGTATAATCATTAATGGTTATGTTTGATGTATATCCGGTCTTTACTGGGTTTACAATCAAGTATGTTTGTCCTTTGTTTGTGTGATTAATGGGTATGTGCGTTTGAGAATGATTAATGTTTCTGCTGGGTTTATACTTGGACTTTACTGAGTTTCTAGCTATTGATTATTTTGCTGAATTTATACTCATTTGCCATTAAGGCTTGTGCTTTGTTTCTAGCCATCAATAGTTGAGCTTGGTTTATGCCCATTCATGGGTGTGCAGTGTTTATAACCATTAATCGGCTGAGATTATGAGCGATAAATGCCTGTGCTGGAATTATAATCGGCGCATAATTTCCAAATTGTGGTTGATTCGGCGAGGGAAGCCAGCTATCCTTCATATCACCAAGCGGACAAGTCGAACACTAAGCAGGGGTGCTACCCCTTCCACCTCCATTCAGCCTCCATACTCCAAGGCAGAGACTTATTTTTACCATGCCCATGCACCCTCTATTTAAAATACTACTTTATAGGGGTCGGCTTGGAGTCATCCTCGTCGGGCGTCCAGGTTTTCAAAGTTAGATCCCCCCTCGACATAGATGACATTGACTGGCATGTGTGCTTTCAAATAGTGAAATAAACTTCCTCCTTGCACCCCTTGTGTCTGGCTTCCTTCCTTTCGAATCATGAATAGTGCTTATTTATCACAGGAGAGTGTCACTTTGAGTTCAGGGCGTACCTCTACCAGGCGCGCAGTCTGATCGGGTCTGACGATTCCGGGCTGTCAGACCCTTTCGCACGTGTCATATTCTGGAACCAATGTCAGCAGTCAAAGGTCGTGGAGGCTACACTCAGTCCTACCTGGGACCAGGTGAGGGTTATCTTGTAACACATCTTTATTTGGTCAAACAGTTTATTCATCAGAACATAGATTCTTTCAGCGCCGAGCCACTGGTCTTTTTTTTTTTTTGTAAAACAGTTTATTCATCAGAACATATATTTGTGTCAGCACCAAGGCACTGGCCTTTTTTACATGGCAGATAGGTAGCTAAGCGAGTACCTAGGTAAAGGCCCAGTCACACCTTCCCGCATCAGGCCCACGACCACTGCGGCGTGGTCTGGGGTAATCCAGGTTCATCCGTGGCAAATATGTGGCTGATCCTTGGCTGGTCCTTGGTGATCCGTGCTGATCCTTGGTGGTCCGGGATTGTCCGGGTTCAGCCCCAGATGTTTTTATGTTTAAAACATCCGGGGCGATCCGAAGAGTACTGCAATCCGGGGCTAGTCTGGGATTGTCCGGGCTCGTCCGGGGTGTCAGTAGCTTGTCCGTGTCTACTCTAGGGCAGTCCAGGACTAATCCGTGGCCACACTGGGGTCGTCCGGGGTTATCGTGGGTCGTCCAGCTCAATCTGCAGTGATCCATGCTTGTAGTCCGTAGATAGTAGTCCATGGGTCGTCCGTAGATATTCGAAATCGTCTGTGGCTGTCTGGGGGATTGGGCCGTGGGTGATCCGTGGGTGATCCGGCTTATGATCTGGGGCTATCTATTTATAGACCCTGGGCTTTTTTAGGGAGGGGATACACCATAAGATACAACATACACAATATAAATGCATACCCTTTGTACATTTCCTCTATTTGCATTCTTTTGTAATTGAGCAAGATAAAACCACTCCTATCATCTCAAAATAACTACTACATATTGGAATAAAATAGGATATAAGTTGAAACTGTCTGGACTGTGTTCTACGTATGTCACTTCAACCGATTGCTGTTCCATCCTCTAGATCGGTATTCAGATTTTCTTTTTTTCTTTTTTACTAAATGTAGTTTATTCATTGAAAAATGTCTTTCGTTAGCGCCAGAGCACTGGTCTTCCTCCAACAGTTTGATTATATGTACACATATTTGCCTTCCACGCTCACCCCTGGCTTCACATTGTTTGCCTCCACTAGGTTCTGGTGTTCGAGAATATCGTAATCTATGGCGACCCGAAGGTGATTGCTGCAACTGGCCTCATGGTCATTGTTGAATTCTTCGACTACGACGCAGTGGTATGCAACTTTACTAAATTGCTAATATATTACTCATAATGTATTCTCTATGCATACTCCATTACAATGTCCGATGGACTGCCAGGTTTGATCAGACTCATTTATGTCAAATTGGCCAGTACAACAATTTGTTGTTGTATTCTGGTTATTTATTCAAATACATTTAAAATTAATTATTTCTACTCAAAATGGTTCTGGTTTGAAAGCTAAAAATATATTCTATTACCTCTGTTGAGTTTCGAACGCAGGGCCTCCTATATGACTGGATTCCCATGTAGGAGGTCATGGGTTCGAACCTCGATCGAGTTAAACCCATGACTTACCAATTTATACTTGTCAGTACCTCGCCTGGCATTTTGGCATAGAGCTTCAGTACTCCGAGGCTCTGGAATACGTTAACCTCAGTCAGCTATGCTTCTGTGGTTTCTCATCTCGCTCCTTCAGTGTTCCAATGAACAAACCAATCCTCCATTTTAACTAATAGGGCGATCCAGAGTTTCTCGGACGGTGCATAGCTCGCCCAAAGATGAAAGTTGCTGGGGAGCCGTACATTCCTCCTGATTTCCCAGCACCGCTACAGTGGTGGGACGTCTTCAGAGGCTCCTGCAAGGCTGGAGAGCTACTCGCGTCATTTGAACTACTTGAGGTATGTAACTGGGTCAGTAGGTCATGGTCAGTTAGTGATATGCTACGTCCACTGCACTGCTGCAGTAGTGTGACATCCTTATGGGCTCCTGTCAGGCTGCGGAGCTGCTCGCGTTATTTGAGCTAATTTATGTCGGTAATTGGATCAGTAGGTCATGGTGAGTTGATGCTATGCTACATGTGTAAACTGCACTACTTCAGTAGTAGGACATCTTCAGAGCTTCAATAATGTAACTTGTTTGGCCGATGAGTTGCTTATGTCATGTGAGTTATTTATGGGTAGGTCAGTAACGTCACTGGGTTAGCTTCAGGCGGGATTCAATATAGGCCCTAAGCAATTTCAGTTTGGAAATAAAATTCAGTATGCTCGGTATTGTAAATCGGCATATGTTCTTTCCGAGGTAATATTGGTTAAGTGAGTGAGTGAGGGTGATTGAACGCCATGTTGGCAACAAAGGCCATATTCATGGCGAGAAATGAATAGCCTATTTGGTAAGTCAATTTAAGCTATTCACTTTCTCAAATTAAACAAAAATATATTGTATTTCAAACAAGAATTAGTTTTTATTTAAAATGCATAAATTAATTTAATAGAAATGCAATTATTTAAATGATATATATACAATTACAAATGATATTTTAAATATTAGGCATAATAAATAAATTAATGTAATAAAACTACAATAGAAATAGAATTAATTTCACTAGGAAAAGATACACAAGAAGCAAGAGATATAATTGAAGATTTATTAAATAAACAATCAGAACCTGTGCGGACAGCAGGCTAATAAAGTGGGTGACAGGGACCCATGGAGTGTTGTGCTGGCCTGGGCTGTTATACAGTGGGCTGGTGATAGGACCCGGCTGTATCGTTCATGCATAGAGGAAGGCAGAGGTCAATCAGCACTCACCTCCCCTTAGATTAGAAGTGGGTGGGATGGTAGGGAAGCAAAATCGAGAGGTAGAGTTGCAGTGGCAGAATCACTGGAAAGCGAGACATGAAGAGCGAGGAAGATAGAAATAGAACCAGCCTCGTTTGTAAATTACCCATGCTATGGAGCATTGTGCCGGCAGGGGCGGTCAAGGGGCAGTATGGTGGCAGGACCCGGCCGTATCGTTCATGTATAGAGGAAGGCAGAGGTCTATCAGCGCTCACCCAACAAGAGTGCGAGCGCTGAGGGCGCCTCTCGCTCTTGGAGTGATGAGAGGTAGGTCTCGAAGGCTCTACTCATCCAAGTGCTGGCTTGGAGGAGTGCTGGGAGCTGGAGACCTGAGGTATGACAGGCCTGAGCGGCTCCCCGTCATAGGCTGTGCAGTGTGAGAGGTCTGGTGGTAGGAAGAGCAGCGGTAGTAGCAGCTCGTCGAGTTCTGGTAAGCATCTTGATGGTGAGGGGAAGTCTGGACAGGAGAAGGAAGGCGGGGTCTGCAGGGTCTGGGGAGACTGGCTAGATATCGTTTCCAGGCCCATAGAGGGCAGCGCAAGGGCGCCTCTCGCTCTTGGAGTGATGAGAGGTAGGTCTCGAAGGCTCTACTCATCCAAGTGCTGGCTTGGAGGAGTGCTGGGAGCTGGAGACCTGAGGTATGACAGGCCTGAGCGGCTCCCCGTCATAGGCTGTGCAGTGTGAGAGGTCTGGTGGTAGGAAGAGCAGCGGTAGTAGCAGCTCGTCGAGTTCTGGTAAGCATCTTGATGGTGAGGGGAAGTCTGGACAGGAGAAGGAAGGCGGGGTCTGCAGGGTCTGGGGAGACTGGCTAGATATCGTTTCCAGGCCCATAGAGGGCAGCGCAAGGAGGTGGGTATTCGTGGCAGCCAGTAGATGACTTGGCAGGATGAAAAGGAGCGGGTCTTTATCGAGTGGACCTTCACAAACAAGGGGGAACTAGAAGTGTATATATCCCAGAATTTCAGGACGCACGGGGAGTTGGGTGAGGAGGACACCAAGTTGCTCTGCCTGAGAAGACACATGTAGCCTATAAATAATTAAGGCAGCTATGGAGGCTAGAGGAGGCTGGCTAAGGGTTGACAAATAGGCGATCAATAGTTTCATCTGGGCAGGGGTGCTTTACAAACTTGATGATGGGAGGATTTCAGAATACTGCGTCTCATAACTGAGAGCTCATAGGCTTGAAAGACCTCGTGACTACCAGGGAAGGAGGAGATGCAAATCTTGATGGAACTATAGTTATTAAATACTGCGCCTGGGGATTTAAGGGATTGGGGAAAGGACGTGGAGGAAGGAGAGGAGGTCATAGAGGGAAGTGGGAAGTGGTGAGACAGACAGCATGAAGCTTACAGAACTGCAGGTAGCGCTTAAGGTGTGAGCACTTATTCTGCCATGTGTGAGCTGCCAACACACTCTTGTATATAGATTCAGACAAAGTCTACCTGCCAGACTGAATACAATTATAGGTCAAATGTGAGTAGGCCTATGTCCTTGTTCACTTGATTTACCGTAGCCCAGAGGAGTTTGAGCACTGCCAACCCATTAGATTTGGTCCAGTACCTGGTACTACCAATATTGGCAACCATTTCTGTTGACCTCCATGACTGACTTGTGCAGTAGTCTTGCCCAATGGTTTAATGAACTTTGTGTTCTGGCCTAATATGCAAAACTTAGAAAAGTGATTTTTCTTATGACACTTGTGACACTCTCTTCCCCACACTCTACATTCCTTCTTCCTATCATGTGGACTGCTCCCCCACACCTGATACATGTACTGTGATGCAGTTGTGATGTGTGATGTTGTGCTGCCCTGTGCTGGGATGTGTGTGACGTAATCACTTTGTGGAAACCTCTATGTCTACCTCTGCCTTTCAAGAGTGGTGGATGGGTATTCTGCCACAACACATGAACAGCAACTGACTCTGAGTTACTGATAACTTTTGATTGCTGCATTGTTGCTTCCAAGGTTCTTCCAAATATGAGTAGTTGCTCAAGTGTAATGTCAATTTGGGACAGTCCTTTCTCTCTCACTTTCTTTAGCTGACATGTTTGCATGTTCTGAGACTTGACCTCCCGATCCTTATCATGAAACTCAGAGTTCTTTGCTAATCCCTGCAATCTAGGTGGAACTGATCCAAAGTTACAAATGCCTCTTATTTCGCCTGTCTGAATGTGAAGACCTCAAATTTAACAATTCTTCTGGATGCAAAATAAGTTCTTAATTTGGTCTTTGTTTGCAGCAAAGTGTCACTTCCTACAATCCCAATACTTTCACTCAGATCAAATACAGGTTCACCAGTATGTAGTAACATAGCTTTACATCTAGAATTATTTTTAATGTCGTTTGCCACAATGAAATTGTCAGATCGTCGCAACCAACGTTCCCATCTCTCCCCAGCACTGTCAAGTGGTTCCAGTGAGAATGGTGTGAAGCTTTCATGCTCCATATTTACCAACTGTGTAATATCTTTTGACCAGTCCAAACTAAATAATTAGTGTTTAAGTGACAGATAGTGTTAAGCATTGAAACAAGCGTAGCTGGTTTGCGGCATCGTATAGCGGACGATAATCCAGTTCTGGCAGTGTTTACTGTGTCTTCATATCTCTTCTAGAACCTGAGATATGTTCCAAAACAAACTTGCCTGTCTTTAGTCTTTATTCTTGATCCTAGTCGCCAATTATGTCATGTATCCTTGTCAGGGACTGTGGGGTGGACATTTTGATCAAAGTGGAGACATGGTTGGTTTTCAAGATGGAAGAGGAAGCTCCTTTTTATATCAGGAACTGTGGTACATGTAAAATACAGTTTCTTAGCAGTAGCAACTGAAATGGAACAACACACTACTTCTTAGAGATTCAGGTTATTTATTACACATGAGTGCCGCTTTCCACTTAAGGATGGGATCAGTGAAAGAATGGCTTAGAGCATCCGCTAGTACTAGGTTTTGGCTGACATATGGAGGATCTCCGACTTGCAGTTATGGGTTGCAGTGATTAACCAGAGTTGGTCATGCACAGGCACACTGTATCTTCTCTTTTCCCTTTCCCGATGAGACGATTTGCTGGGATGGGAGGGTATCTGTGTTTACTGCTATTAAGAGTTATGCCTAAGAGTGGTGCCGACAAAGGGCAGACACGTAATTGTCGATACGCTTTTGCCAAGTAGGGTGACCACAACCAGGAGTTCGGACCTTATAGGGTTAACCTGGATGTGAGGGTGGCAATGGATGGGAGAGAAAAGTTAAATGTTAAACCCTGGTAAAAGCATTTGATGGTCCCAGCATTCACACTGCTCCTTTGTGGGTAACAGTACTGGTAACTCAGGTCTGTAATAACCCACCTACTCTTAAGGCCCGGTCACATACACGTTATTGAACGTAGTTGAACGTAGTGGAGGCTAATGGAGTTGAACGTAGTTGAACGTATTGCAACGTACCGGCATCCGTACTTCGCCATGATGATAATGTGATAATAACGTCTGTGGGCCGTGAGTTCCGATTTAAGCTTTGGACATGTTCAAAAGAGCACTATGTTTGAGGCAGACGTAGCCTCCGCATACTTCTTAATGTACTCTAGCATACTCTACCATACCCTAGAGTCCTTTGACCCACACAAAACCTTGGCCGTTCTGCCATGGTCACATAGCCGTTAGTGGACGAAGTTGAACGTAGTTCAACATAGTGGAGGGTAACGTAGTTGAATGTAGTTGGACATACCGGGATCCGTACCGTACCGTATTTATCCGTACCATTAGGTGGGTCATCAACCAAAACCTGCCGTACCTTAACGTATTTGAACATAGTGACAGCATGTTTCACGCACGTTATTCTAACTACGTTCAACCAGACTGGTTCAACTACGTTCACTAACGTGTATGTGACTGGGGCTTCAGAATTCCTTTTCGGTTGTGTCATGAGGGGACTAATCTGACACCAGGGGGAAAAGGGAGCATGAGGAAAGGGACCCAGCAGCACAACAAGTGACACTTCTTTATCTATGTAGCAACAGCTATGGGGATCTAATGGGCCTGTCACATTACGACGCTTCTCGCCAGCACGCCGCCAACGCGCAAAATCACTTTTAATCGTCGAGACACGTCAAACTTTTTGGCATCAGCTCAACATATCGGTAGCTTGTGACCGACGTGAGAAAAAAAACAAAAAAGTTTGACTCGCTGTCCTGATATGACCTTAGATGTTGCTAGGTTGTAAAGTAAAACCACAAAGCAACAGTTTGGTGCAACATGTGGGAACGACCCTCACGCGCACGCGGCGTGTGCCTAGCGTTCGCATAACTTTATTCCAGCGATGTCGACATGCTTCTGACGTCGCCATAATGTTGGCACATGCGCGTTGTCGTGCGTTGTCGCACGTGGAAAGTTTTGCGCAAGCACAAAACATTTGACGTGTGATGACACGCACCGCCGATTGTCGCTGATCGTCGCCGTCCATCAATGAGTACAAACGCCCGCCTAACGCGTGCCTAATGCTTCCTGACGTATCCCGATGTTCCGCCAAAAAATCACATACGTCGACGCGCATTGGCGAGAAGCGTCGTAATGTGACTGCACCATTAAGCTAGCTGATGGGGTATGGTTGATCAAGGTGGGAACCTGGATGTGAGCGGAAGTGTAATCAAGCGGCCACCCAAACTCTAGGTGGTCTACCAAGAGGGAATCCAGGTAGTCTTGCAAGAGTGACCTCCAAGCCGGGATGGATAAACCTGTTGGAACTGGGATGCAAGCTTTGAGATAATTTAGGAGGACTCTGGCCCTAAAGGCCCTGTCACACTACGACGCTTCTCCCGGCGACCCGTCAGCGTTGAAAATAAAATCTTGCGCGTCGAGAAACGTTAAAGATAGTGGAAATATGGTGAAATTGGACGTTGCCACAGCGTGTCAGTAGCGTGTTGATAGCGCGCGGCCAACGTTGTGGTAACGTATATCGGCAATTTCTCTCTGTGTCTGTGTCTGTGTCTGTGTGTGTGTCTCTGTGTCTATGTGTGTGTCTCTGTATGTGTCTCTGTATGTGTCACTGTCTGTGTCTCTGTCTCTGTCTCTGTCTCTGTGTGTTTGTCTCTGTGTCTCAGTGTGTATGTGTATGTGTATGTGTATGTGTCTCTGTCTGTGTCTCTGTCTGTGTCTATGTCTGTGTCTCTGTCTGTGTCTCTGTCTGTGTATCTGTCTGTGTCTATGTCTGTGTCTCAGTGTCTGTGTCTGTGTCTGTGTCTGTGTGTGTGTCTCTGTGTCTATGTGCGTGTGTCTCTGTCTATGTCTCTGTATGTGTCTCTGTCTGTGTCTCTGTCTGTGTCTCTGTATGTGTCTCTGTCTGTGTTTGTGTCTATATCTGTGCGTGCGTTTCTGTGTCTCAGTGTGTATGTGTGTATGTGTCAGGGTCTGTGTCTCTGTATGTGTCTGTGTCTCTGTCTCTGTATGTGTGTGTCTCTGTGTCTCTGTGTCTCTGGCTGTGTCTCTCTCTCTCTCTCTGAGACACAGAGACATAGACACACATATACACACACACATATACACAGAGACACAGAGACACACACAGAGACACAGAGACCCAAAGACATACACACACACATACACACACACAGACTCAGACACACAGAGACACAGAGACACACATACAGACACAGAGACACAGACAGAGACACATACAGAGACACATACAGAGACAGACACATAGACAGACACAGAGACACATACAGAGACACAGACAGAGACACATACAGAGGCAGACACAGAGACACAGACAGAGACACAGACAGAGACACAGACATAGACACATACAGAGACAGACACAGAGACACAGACAGAGACACAGACAGAGACACAGACAGAGACACATACAGAGACACAGAGACACAGACATACACATACAGAGACACATACAGAGACAGACACAGAGACACAGACAGACACATACAGAGACACAGACAGAGACACATACAGAGACACATACAGAGACACAGACACAGAGACACAGACAGACACGTACAGAGACACATACAGAGACAGACACAGAGACACAGACAGAGACACAGACACAGAGACACAGACACACACATAGAGGCACAGAGACACACACAGAGACACACACACAGAGACACACACAGCAACGTGTGAGCAACGACCCTCCCCCGTGCGTGCCGTCTGCCTAGCATTCCCATAACGTTATTCCGGCGAGTCCAATGGAGCTCGACGACTGCCTAACGTCCTCCTAACATCCTTACCCATATATTTGCGCATGCTGCCAGTCGTTGTTTTTTTTTTGACATGCTTAAAACCTTGGGCAACCAATAACGCGTGCCGACGTTGTCCGCCGACCGTCAACGTCAAAGATAGTGTACCGATGTGTACCGACGTGTACCGACGCTCGCATAACGCGCCCCCAGCATGTCTCGATATTTCACTAATTATCGCCCAAAATCTACACACGTTGACGGGTCGCCGGCGAGAAGCGTCGTAGTGTGACAGGGCCTTAACTGTGGAATAAATCTTGCATCTTACTGTGAATCTGGCCAAACATTAGCGCTAGGACTGGCCAGAACGCATCAAGTACAGGGCTAAATGCTACATGTGTAGGAGGAGAGACAAAAGCAAATGGAAGTGTATTAGTAGGTACTCCAAAGTCGGCATATACGGTGTCTGCAGCGCAAAATTTGACCTATTTTAACCGTTTTAAAAAGGCTTGAATCTCCACTACTTCTGCTTGGTTTGAAATAAAAATTATATCAAATTAAAGCTTGTTCTTTTGCCTCTTAGGATGTCTGATTTTTAATCATCATTATAAAAGAAATCACAGTCAATGGACACTTGTTGGCGGGTACCATCGGCAGCTCTGAGCATGCTCGCCGATTTTGTTTTCATCCAGTCTGAGCTACTCCCTTCCCTAAACTTGATGGCTTGGTGAGTACATTGACCTGAGCTAAAAATAACCACCAATAAAAGATAGAGAAGAATCTAGGCTTCATTAGCATATCAAGCATGAGTGTTTCTGAGTGGGAAATTTGATTGAACTGAAGGAGTGAAAACATTAAGACATTAATCCTCATTGAAAATTGATCAGGATCGTTTTGAAAATGATATCATCAGAAAGCTTAAGTCTTCCTCTACCTAACCAGAACAATATTTGGTTGAGATTTATATCATACGCATCAAGCTTGGTCTGAGAAGTAACTGCTGCAAGAATTTGGCTATTGTCAGCTCGCGATGCTTAAGTGAATGTTGTCTTTCTTTCTCTCTCTCATCAGTTAGAAAATGATGTCATCATGTAGAGCTTTTAATTCTGGTTATTTTGGTATAAAGAGTGCAGTGATCGGACAATTAGAATGGGAGTTATGCTATTTTTCTTAATTTTATTGTCAGCTCGCATTGCCTAAAATTGAATATTGTCTTTCTTTCTCTGATCAGTTAGAAAATTATGTCATCATGTAGAGCTTTTGATTCTGGTTATTTTGGTATAAAGATTGCTGTGATAGGACAATTAGAATGGGAGTTATGCTATTTTTCTATATTTTACTGAATTTATTATTGGTGGTTGCTGGAAATTAAGGAATTTAGCAAGTTTGACATGAAATTTCAGAAAGAATACTAACAGTGATGGTCTGTACAAAATTGAGCTTCTTATTTGTACTATAGAGAATGAGATTCTTTAATATTGGACAGATCATATGCAAAATAGCTTCCAGGTGGGACCCTAAAATCCAAGATTTTGGCTAATTTGGAAATGTGCACAAATCGGGGCAAAAAAATCAATCTTTAAACACTCATAACTTTGCAGCTATTCAATCGATCTAAATGATTTTTATATCATTGAGATCCAATTTATAAGATCTGTACAGATATATAAGATGTAATACTGACCTGTTGAAAATAAAAATCACTTTGGAGTACCTAGTATTAGTCAGATTATCTACCACTGTATGTGAAGTACCGAACCAGTCGATCACTGACTCAGAGAGTGGGACCCCAGATAGCACACAGCCGTCGGGCCGACGTCGGCTATTGGTCGGACCGTCGCGATCGACTTTCCACCGTCGGGCCACCGTCGGGCCACCGGTGGATTTCCGACGTTGGGAATCAATCCCTTTCCACTTTTGAACCACCGTCGGGCCTCCGTCGGCCCGACGGTGGTGTTCCGACGTTAGGTTTCAATCCCTTTCCACTTTTGATTCACCGTCGGGCCATCGTCGGCCCGACGGTGGTGGGCCGACGTTAGGGTTCAATCCCTTTCCACTTTTGAGCACCGTCGGGCCGACGGAGGCCCGACGGTGGTGGGCCGCCGCAGGTTTGCATTCATTTTCCACACTTGGTATACCGTCGGGCCATCGTCGGCCCGACGGTGGTGTCCCGACGTTAGGGTTCAATCCCTGTCCACTTTTGATTCACCGTCGGGCCATCGTCGGCTCGACGGTGGTGGGCCGCCTCAGGTTTGCATTCATTTTCCACGTCTGCTCCACCGTCGAGCCATCGTCGGCCCGACGGTGGTGGGCCGCGCATGCGCAGTTCTTTAAATTTGGATTCCGGCTCGAGTCGCCCGCGGACCACGTGCGATTGTTGATCAGTGTTCTTTTTCTACCAATAACTCCAGAAATACCCGGAATTTTAAGGAATCATTTAACAGGTATGTTTATTAATATGTTTAGATTATTTTGTAACAGTTTTGTAATTTATTACGAAGTATTAGTGGAATTATTCGTGTTAATACGATTTGAATCATCCGATATGGTTTGTTTACTTCGAGTCGCCGGCTCGAGTTGCCAGCACAACAGGTGCGATCGTTGGACAGCGTTCTATTTGAACAAATAACGCCAGAAATCGGAGGAATTTAAAGGAATTATTTAAGAGGTTTGTTTATTAATATGTTCAGATTATTTTGTAAAAGTTTTGTAATTTATTACGAAGTATTAGTGGAATTATTCGTGTTAATACGATTTGAATCATCCGATACGGTTTGTTTACTTCGAATCGCCACCTGACGCGAGTCGCCGGCTTGAGTTGCCAGCACAACACGTGCGATCGTTGGACAGCGTTCTATTTGAACAAATAACTTGTAATTTATTACGATGTATTAACCATCCCACTGTCGACTCGACGGCGTTTGTCGCCGTCACCCCGACGGCGACAAACGCCGTCGAGTCGACGGTGGGACGTTGGACAAAACAACGTCGGCCCGACGGCGTTTGTCGCCGTCGCCCCGACGGCGACAAACGCCGTCGAGTCGACGGTGGGACATTGGACAAAACAACGTCGGCCCGACGGCGTTTTTCGCCGTCGGCCCAACGGCGGCAGCCGCCGTCCCCCGACGCCGTTGGGGCGACGGCGGCTGCCGCTGTCGGGGCGACGGCGGCAGCCGCCGTCGCCCCGACGGCGGGAGGTTGGACAAAACAACGTCGGCCCGACGGCGTTTTCCACCGTCGGGCCGCCGGAGCGGCCGCCGTTGGGCCGCCGTCGGGCCGACGACTGTGCGCTGTCTGGGACAGGTATGTCCGTTGACAACAGCGTGGGCAGGGGAACATCTGACAGCGATGTGCCGGCCAGTGAGTCAGGAGTATCAGTGGCCTGTGTTGTGGTTTAAATTCTCCAGCATTTCAGCGTATTCGATTAATCAACTCGGGTGACCCAAGCAACTTTTTGATGCACAAATGTGACATCATCGCTCCAAGCCAACCCCAGCCAAGAGGTGGGTTACTGGGGTTTGGACTTTTTGCACATGGCACATGTTTTTGTCAATTCCACTCGCAGTGTTCTATTTGAATTTCTAGCAACTCGGGTGACCCGAGTCGCTCCGGTTGTGTTAATCGAATACGCGCATGCACAGAACCCTGAGTGTAGACTGTTATGCTAACTGGATGTATGTGCTTGCCTAGACTAGGGTTAAGCGGGGGTGGGGCCAACGTAACAGCAACAAAGGGAGCAACTAAAGCCGTGTTCACACGGGAAAAGTTTAAAGCGATTTATACAAGGCGAATCATATGAATCGATTTAGTTTGAAAGTGTTTCGCGTTCACACGGGCAGTGCTTTGAGTCGGTTTAAGGCGGAAGTGGATATCTGCGCATGAGCAAGTCCAGACTAACCAGCGCCAGTTTGGGTTCGTCGACGTCGGCACGAGAGAGTCTGGGTTCGACCTAGATATGTATGGACTGAATCGTATTGGTTTGGAACGGTCAAAACTTCTGCTGGGCAGTGAAACCCTACAAATAAATTATGAAAAAAATATCTGTGCACAGCTAGCGGTTTCATAGACCAAATGATATTATATAGTGTGACATCCTTAATCAGCCTGAAGTAAGTCGGTTGCGTTCACATGGGCAAAATAAATCGATTCACAGAAATCGACTCACATACACTACCTCGACAAGTGGTTTACAGTATCCAGATCACAGGAATCGAATCAGCCTTAAACCGCCTCAGCCACGCGTTCACACGCGAAATGTAACCCAAACTATACAAGTCGATTTCTACGAATCGATTTACACCACCCGTGTGAACACGGCTTAACTTAGGAGCAGGGAAAGGGTCTGCAGCGGATTTCTTAACCCAAGAATTTCTGTTTAAGCAGTCCTACTTCATATGTACTAGCGAGCGCCGGAATCTATATGCACACCATGCACCGATATGCTGATATTTGTTTGGGGACATACCATTGGACTCCAAAAAGCCAGTCTTTTCCCCAATTCCTATTAAAGCATGCTTTGCCATCCATGTCTTCGTTATACTCGTCGGGAGTGTTGATGAGGGCGGACTTTGCTTGAGAGGGTGTGACAGAGGCAGCTGCTGCTGGACGAGTGTCAAGAGGGTAGTAAACTGTCCTAGACTGAGCAGAGCAGATATCCCTCTGAAGGTCTGTAATTCGAACCTCATCCAGCCAACCCAACCTGAAGGGACCATTAGCAACGAGTTGGAAAGCCCGCTCAGACCATCTACGACACATAGGCCAGTCCTACGTGACCGTCATTCTCGCTAATTCCTCCTCGTGCCTTAGAAGTGGTGTAGGGCCAGGAAATACTCGGCCCACTTTGCATGGCCTGACGAAATCGTCCTCCAGTTATCTCCTCCAGTAATGAAGAGGTGAGGCAGGAGCTGCGTGCCTTTAGGTTTGTCCAGTGCATGGGTTGCCTCTAGGAGCAGGTGGAGTTCAGGTTCAGCCACACGAATTGTGTTGGGAGGAGGGGGCGGAGGTCTGGGTGGCCGAGGGGGCGGATCTAGGTGCCAACCCAGATAGCACACAGCCGTCGGCCCGACGGCGGCTATTGGTCGCACTGTCGCCACCGACTTTCCACCGTCGGCCCACCGTCAGGCCGACGATGGTGTTCCGACATTGGGTTTCAATCCCTTTCCACCGTCGAGCCACCGCCGAGCCAACGCCGGGCCGACGGTGGTGTTCCGACGTTGGGTTTCAATCCCTTTCCACCGTCGGGCCACTGTCGGGTCGACGATGGTGTTCCGACATTGGGTTTCAATCCCTTTCCACCGTCGAGCCACCGTCGAGCCGACGGTGGTGGTTCGCCGCTGGTTTCCATTGATTTTCCACATGTAGGCCACCGTCGAGCCACAGTCGCGCCGACGGTGTAGCCCGCCGCTGGTTTGCATTCATTTTCCACATTCGAGCCACCGTCGGCCCACCCTCGGGCCAACGGTGTTGATACACGCATGCGCAGTTCGTTAAATATGTTTTCCAGCTCGAGTCGCCATTGGCACACGTGCGATCATTGAGCAGCGTTCTTTTTCAACAAATAACTCCAGAAATCGGAGGAATTTTAAGGAATTATTTAACAGGTATTAATGGAATTATTCGTGTTAATACGATTTGAATTACCCTGTACGAATGTTGACGAAGAACCGCCATCTTGTTTTTTTCCGAGAAAACACTATCACTATAGTGTCAATACGTACAGTTGCAAAATATTAGTTTTATTCAAAATTAATAGATATCAAGAACCCTAACCTTATGAATTTAATATAATCTTTTTGGTAACGATGTTGTCTATATGTGTACCAAGCCATTTGTTTCTACGTGGAGTGGTTGTAGAGATATCCCACTTTTTCTGTATTTAATTAAGCACTAAGCCTAACCCTAACCCATACAGAAAAAGGAAAATATCTCTACAACCACACCACGTAGAAACAAATCGCTTGGTACACATATATAGACAATATCGTTACCAAAAAGATTATATTAAATTTATAAGGTTAGGGTTCTCGATTTCTATTAATTTGGAATAAAACTAATATTTTTGCACCTGTGTCCTGTACGTATTGACACTAGAGTGTCTTATCGGGAAAAAAACATGATGGCCTTCGGGCAGACGGCGTTTGTCGCCTTTGGGCAGACGGCGTTTGTCGCCTTCGGGCAGACGGCGTTTGTCGCCTTTGGGCAGACGGCGTTTGTCGCCTTTGGGCAGACGGCGTTTGTCGCCTTCGGGCAGACGGCGTTTGTCGCCTTCGGGCAGACGGCGTTTGTCGCCTTCGGGCAGACGGCGTTTGTCGCCTTTGGGCAGACGGCGTTTGTCGCCTTTGGGCAGACGGCGTTTGTCGCCTTTGGGCAGACGGCGTTTGTCGCCTTTGGGCAGACGGCGTTTGTCGCCTTTGGGCAGACGGCGTTTGTCGCCTTTGGGCAGACGGCGTTTGTCGCCTTCGGGCAGACGGCGTTTGTCGCCTTCGGGCAGACGGCGTTTGTCGCCTTCGGGCAGACGGCGTTTGTCGCCTTTGGGCAGACGGCGTTTGTCGCCTTTGGGCAGACGCGTTTGTCGCCTTTGGGCAGACGGCGTTTGTCGCCTTCGGGCAGACGGCGTTTGTCGCCTTCGGGCAGACGGCGTTTGTCGCCTTTGGGCAGACGGCGTTTGTCGCCTTTGGGCAGACGGCGTTTGTCGCCTTTGGGCAGACGGCGTTTGTCGCCTTCGGGCAGACGGCGTTTGTCGCCTTTGGGCAGACGGCGTTTGTCGCCTTTGGGCAGACGGCGTTTGTCGCCTTTGGGCAGACGGCGTTTTGTCACCGTCGGCTCATCGGCAGGAGGTTGGACAAAACAACGTCGGCCCGACGACGGTTTCCACCGTCGGGCCGACCGAGCGGCCCGATATATAATATCAGTTCCCGTCGTTGTTGGGAAAGCGGCGGCCTTCCGCGGCGTTTATTTATCGGCGGCATGGCGGCGAAGGCAGGTGAGTGTGAAGCGAAGTCGAGAGGTAGAGCCGCAGTGGCAGAAGAACTAGAAAGCGAAATGTGAGAAGCAAGGAAGACAGAAATAGAACCAGCCTAGTTTGCAAATTACACTTGTTAGCCTCGCCAACATGCTTAATGATGACATTAAAAAGTAACTACAAAGAAAACAAGTGCTTTGAAATGAAATTTAAATGGGAACAACTTTTAGATTTTTGTCTCAAGGGAGTGATGGGTGATTTTACGTCACTGAGAAATAAAGGCGATATTCCTGATTCACAGTTAAGGTTCGACTCCCTTCCCTTTGCAGGGTGACCCGTCCGAGTACCCAGAGCTGCCGGCCCGTCTCACTACGCCGAACAAGAAGGTGTCGTGGATTCCCATTCCACAGGAGATCAAGCCCGCCGTCAGCAGACACCGCCTCGAGGTCAGCCATGAGGCTCAGCACTGCTTTATAACTGCTGAGTCAGCATGCACAACAATACAGGGATTACTGGCGTACTGAAGCCATTCAGTCAATGTTAGCTCAAACAATTCAGTCAATGTTAGCACAAACTGTTCAGTCAATGTTAGCTAAAACCATTCAATCAATGTTAGCTCAAACGATTCAGTCAATGTTAGCACAAACGATTTAGTCAATGTTAGCTCAAACCGTTCAGTCAATGTCAGCTCAAACAATTCAGTCAATGTTATGGCCCTGTCAGATTATGACGCATCACACACGAGCGTGGCCAACAGGTAAAATCACTTTTTTACGTTAAGATGTGGCAAACTTTACGGCGCAGGGGTCCAAGTTGGATGTATACATAACCGTATACATAGCATATGGCCAATGTATGACCAACGTATGGCTAACATGCCTCCTGGCAACAAACGCTTGAATTACGCTCATGGTACGTTCACAGAACACCGGTGAACGTTATATAATTTATTCGATCTATGCCTCATATGTTACATACATCAAGACATGGTGGAGAAATGCAAAACGTACGTTAGACATACGTTATCCATACATTGTCAGTACATTGTCAATACGTGGACTGTATGTTTCCACTGCATTTCCGTCAGACTAATGTAGGTAAATGTAGTGCAACGTAGTGAACAACGTTTGTCTAACATACATCTAATGTACATCGATGTACGCCTAACGTATACATAACATAGGCTGACATAACACCCATGCATTGTCATTGTCAAAAGTTTTTTTCACGACCCCTTAGTGAGCGACGACGTACATCAACGTACGCATAACGAACGTGTAATGCATTACAAAAGCATAGCGCATTACGATGTATCCCGAAGTAGCAGCCAAAAATCACCTACATCCGTGTACGTTTGTGCCATGTGTCATAATGTGACAGGGTTATTAGCTCAAACAATTCAGTCAATGTTAACATGTTGGAGAGCTTGGGCTACCGTGGTTACAGTACCTAATTTTCCCCCGGTTCAATTACCAAGGTCGAATTTTATATTGAATTAATGTGCAGGTTCACAAATATGGTTGTGGCTCACGATTTTGGGGAAGTCTTCATAAGCTAGAAAGCAAAAAATCATTACTAAATTCCTGAATATTCCCAGGACATTTAGTTTTGACCAGATTGATTAAATTAGCAATGTATATTAGGAAATAATTCATTAGTTACAACAAATGGATACATGCCAGAACTGCCCATCCTAGTACTGTGTTGGCAGAGCCATGAATCCCAAACAATAGGGGAACCTGCAGTCAACCCTAAATGACAATATCAGTTGCAATAATAACCACATGAAAATCCTGTTTGATAATAGAAACATAATATAAATTATTAGTTGCAATAATAACTGCATACAATTCATGTATTATGCACTTGGTGAGTATGCATCACATGGTATTGCATGATTCTAGAATTGTCTTTAAACACTTCTTTCTTCCTTTGTCTTTCTCTCTTCTTTTATCAAAAGATATAACATATCTCCAATACACATATATATACATTATATTGTAAATACGCAAATCAGTGGATCCAATCACCAATACCATATGTGAGAAACCTGCCCATTTTTTAATCCCATCACAGGTGTTCCGTATTGTGTGGCCCAATGATGGGATCAGAAGTCTGAGATTGCAGTGGGTACTTACATCAGACAGGTTTTATGTCAGTTTCAAGAAAAATGTTAGGTAACAGGTTTCGAAGAAAGAAATAAGGTTGTTGTATTTTATCTACCTTTACATTCAGGATACATTTAAGGACTTTCCAATACCTCTGTCAATGATAAACTATAATTATACTGTTCGACGCCGACATCCAATGATCGACTCTGACAACTTCCCCCAATTGGCCTCTTTTCGTGATCCTTACTCATATATATATATATATATATACACTTCCGAGTGAGTGTCACGCCATGCGCAGAGGGGTTAGAGCACACACACACCCACGGCAGATGGGGGGGGGGGAGATAGGGTATGACGATACAGACCTTTTAAAATGCCATAAAGTGTTTATTAATATATGTATATGCGTGTCTATGTGCATGTGTGTATATATGTATATATGCATATATGTGTATTTATATATACATGTATTCATATGTATACATATACATGCGTGTATACACTATGGAAACACATATCTTTTTTTATTTCTGTCATTTATATTGGTCTATATATATATATATGTATATATACGACCCAGTGCTGAGATTCTCGGCCTCCCGGCGCCGGGACCCACCGCCTCTAGGTGCCAGGCCTTTAGGCGCCGGGCCTCCCGGCCTCACAGCACCTGGCATCCCCTTAAATAATATAAATAGAAATAAAAAGTGATAACCAACAATAAAATAAATAAGATATAAATGCAATGATATTTAAGGTAAGTTTTTCTTAATGTTGTTTTACCAGCAAGAAAAGCCATAATTGTAGTGATTATGCATAAGATGCATAATCACAGTGAATTATTTATTTGCATATATGTATTGGTATGCAAAAAATATACCTAAATGATGTAAAACAGTCCCATCAGGACCTCCCCCAGTGGCAAGTGGAAGTATGTGAGTGGGCCACAGACCAGCATATATCCCATGGTTGACTGGAGGTGCCCCCATTGTTTGGGAGTTATGGCTGTACCAACACAGTACTACTAGAATCCATGGGCAATTCAGGTTTGTAGCCATGGGTTGCAACTAATGAAATATTTCCTGATATTCATTGCTAATTTACTCAATCCAGTCAAAACTAAATATCCTGGGAATATTCAGGAATTTAGATATAATCTTTTGCTTTCTAGTGATGTATTCCATTATGGAAACTTCCCAAAACTCGGTGTGCCACAACCAGATTGATCAAACTGCACATTAATCCTATATATAATTTGGTCTTGGTAATTGCTTCGGGTGTCAAATTACCACCATATCTAAAGCGAGGTAAGCTCTCCAAACTGGTTCGCTCAGACCATTCGGTCAATGTTAGCTCAAACTATTCAGTTAATGTTAGCTCAAACCATTCGGTTAAAGTTAGCTCAAACTATTTGGTCAATGTTACTGTTAGTTCAAACCATTCGGTCAAGGTTAGCTCGAACCATTCAGTCAATGTGAGCTCAAACCATTCAGTCAATGTTAGCTCAAACCATTCAGTCAATGTTAGCTCGAACCATTCAGTCAATGTTAGCTCAAACCATTCTGTCAATGTTAACTCAAACCATTCAGTCAATGTTAGCTCAAACCATTCAGTCAATGTTAGCTCGAACCATTCAGTCAATGTTAGCTCAAACCATTCTGTCAATGTTAGCTCAAAGCATTCTGTCAATGTGAGCTCAAACCATTCTGCCAATGTTAGCTCAAACCATTCAGTCAATGTGAGCTCAAACCATTCAGTCAATGTTAGCTCAAACCATTCAGTCAATGTTAGCTCGAACCATTCAGTCAATGTTAGCTCAAACCATTAGTTCAATGTGAGCTCAAACCATTCTGTCAATGTTAGCTCAAACCATTATGTCAATGTTAACTCAAACCATTCAGTCAATGTTAGCTCAAACCATTCAGTCAATGTTAGCTCAAACCATTCTGTCAATGTTAGCTCAAACCATTCAGTTAATGTTAGCTCAAACCATTCGGTCAATGTTAGCTCAAACCATTCAGTCAATGTTAGCTCAAACCATTCAGTCAATGTTAGCTCGAACCATTCAGTCAATGTGAGCTCAAACCATTCTGTCAATGTTAGCTCAAACCATTCAGTCAATGTTAGCTCAAACCATTCAGTCAATGTTAGCTCAAACCATTCGTTCAATGTGAGCTCAAACCATTCTGTCAATGTTAGCTCAAACCATTCAGTCAATGTTAACTCAAACCATTCAGTCAATGTTAGCTCAAACCATTCAGTCAATGTTAGCTCAAACCATTCGTTCAATGTGAGCTCAAACCATTCAGTCAATGTTAGCTCAAACCATTCAGTCAATGTTAGCTCAAACCATTCAGTCAATGTTAGCTCAAACGATTCTGCCAATGTTAGCTCAAACCATTCAGTCAATGTTAACTCAAACCATTCAGTCAATGTGAGCTCAAACCATTCAGTCAATGTTAGCTCAAACCATTCAGTCAATGTTAGCTCGAACCATTCAGTCAATGTTAGCTCAAACCATTCAGTCAATGTTAGCTCAAACCATTCGTTCAATATTAACTCAAACCATTCAGTCAATGTTAGCTCAAACCATTCAGTCAATGTGAGCTCAAACCATTCAGTCAATGTTAGCTCAAGCCATTCAGTCAATGTTAGCTCAAACCATTCGTTCAATGTTAACTCAAATTATTCAGCCAATATTAACTCATTCCATTCAGTCAATGTTAGCTCAAACCATTCAGTCAATGTTAGCTCAAACCATTCAGTCAATGTTAGCTCAAACCATTCTGCCAATGTTAGCTCAAACCATTCAGTCAATGTTAACTCAAACCATTCAGTCAATGTGAGCTCAAACCATTCAGTCAATGTTAGCTCAAACCATTCAGTCAATGTTAGCTCGAACCATTCAGTCAATGTTAGCTCAAACCATTCAGTCAATGTTAGCTCAAACCATTCGTTCAATGTTAACTCAAACCATTCAGTCAATGTTAGCTCAAACCATTCAGTCAATGTTAGCTCAAACCATTCAGTCAATGTTAGCTCAAACCATTCAGTCAATGTTAGCTCAAACCATTCGTTCAATGTGAGCTCAAACCATTCAGTCAATGTTATCTCAAACCATTCAGTCAATGTTAGCTCAAACCATTCTGTCAATGTTAACTCAAACCATTCAGTCAATGTTAGCTCAAACCATTCAGTCAATGTGAGCTCAAACCATTCAGTCAATGTTAGCTCAAGCCATTCAGTCAATGTTAGCTCAAACCATTCTGTCAATGTTAGCTCAAACCATTCAGTCAATGTTAGCTCAAACCATTCGTTCAATGTTAACTCAAATTATTCAGCCAATATTAACTCATTCCATTCGGCTAATGTTGGGGCAATGGCACCGCGATGTTGGTCCAGTATTGACTGCCAATGTTGTGCCAATTTTCATGCATATGTTGGGCCAAAGTAAGCTTATTATCACTGTCTTAGAAAGACATCATGCATGTTCCAACATCATTTCTACACGATTTTCATGTGGTACAGAATTACACAATGTTTTCAGATTATGTTCTGGGGTGTGCGGGAGCCGAAGCGAGTTCAGCTGCTCAGCGTGAACCGACCCCGAGCAGAAGTGGAGGTGGCCGGGGTCATCAAGTCTGTCAAACCCATCCCCAACATGCAGAAGAACTGCAACTTTGAGCAAACCGTCAACTTTGTGGACCTGGTGAGACTTAGGCAAGACGTTATCAATGCTGATCTCTCATTGTTTAAATTAGCCTAATAGATTATGCAGCATATAGACAGGGTTTTGGCCAGAGGGTAAAAGGGTAAAATTCTGTACCCTTATATTTTCTGAGGGTACAACTCTGTATTCACAAATTGTTCTTCAAGGAGCCAGAGATAACAAACCAGCATCAATAATCAGTTAGACTGTTAGTATACAACAGTAATCATAGCAGTGTTCATAATTGTCCAAGTAATGTGGAAAAATAATCGCTGTCTGATGCTATTTTTGGCTGATTGGAGTGGGGTGTGAAGCAGGGGACAAATCCAGTGATTAAATATATTCACATAATAGATTATACACAGCACAGCGTATTTCACACCCTAGTGACAATTACTGATATCAATATTTTCATTATTTACATTCGTATAACAGGGTATACGGCATATAAGTCTATATCATGTGTATTTATTGAAAATATTGACTATTTACTACTTGAAGAATAACAGTTAGAAATACAAGACTTTGTTAGCCAATATCACATTGTGAACACCAGTCTCGGCTGATCAGCGACATTAAGCAACGTTGAACCTGATCAATATTTGGATAGATGAGTGACCATCTGGGAATAGAAACAAGGTACGATAGACATGCTGGTGCATATAGGCTTATTCTAAGCTATCAAATGAGTAGTCTCCGGCTAAGTAACAGTTACTTTATTACTGGCAATGCTGCACAGGACCTGCCTGACGACGAGATGTACTGGCCGCCGCTTACCATCCGCGTCGTGGACTGCCGGAACTTTGGTCGCGAGGTGCTCGTCGGGACGGCCACGGTGACCTCCCTCAGCAAGTATGTGTTTGTCTCACGGGAGGAGAGACTCCGGCTACAGGAGGAGGAGCGGAGGCGGGAAGAACGACTCAACGCAGCCAAGAAAGGCGGCGAGGTGAAGGATGGCAGTGGCTCAGGTAAGTCAGGAATAATAATAATAATAATAATAATGATGATAATCTAAATTTAAAATTGTGCAGTCCGATGATTTTGGGTTAGTGTAATTTTTAAAGATAAATATCTTAAGTTGATCTTGGTAATCTTTATAATCTTTATTTTAAATGGCTAACTTTGGGAGATATTTGAAGTGACAGCACGCAGTAACATGTTCCAGGCTTTGGCAGTAACATGTTCCATTAAATTGACTTTTTAGTCTTTTGTATATAGCAACAAATGCTTAATAAGTGCACCAGTATATAACAAGTTGGATATGTAGAATACAATATAAATAACCTTTTTGTTTTAACAAATTTGATGCTTTCATCGGACGATGCAGTTTTAAAGAACAGCACTCTCACTAGCAGGATTGAGCTACTAGAAAAGGCACTATAAGGCACTGTACAGAAAAGCCATGATATGACCTATTTACAACTTGGTTAAAATTGCTGAAGGATAGAGAAATTGTATTTACCATAATAAAAAGCTACGATAACCAGGTGAGTGAGAACAGATCAACATTTTTCAAGTGCTTCTGCTTTTTTTACATCCTCTGAAAACCTATTGTATTACAGCTATTTTACACTAATATTATTCATAATCTATCTTATATATATCCTATATTATATTTTATATACATCACACACAAAGAAGTCAAATTGAAAAATGCTATCATCTTGTACTTTCACTGTTCGCATCCCTTCCTGCAGATGCAATTGGCACAGTGGTGGGGACTGCAGTGGATGTACAGGCTGGCTCACGAACTGGCTCTCAGGCTGGCTCGCGTGCTGGCTCACGAGGTGGCTCACGAGGTGGCTCACGAGCGGCTTCAGTCGCAGGCTCTGTCAGAGTTGGCAACTCGGTCATCTCTCCGAACAGCCGGCTCTCAACGTCTGCCTCGCGATCACCCTCCATCATCATGGCGCAGCCGCAGAGCCTCTTGGACCCGGCTTCTCCTTCCGTCGTCGTAATGCAGCCATGGAGAACCCCGTCTCAGAGAGCCTCACGAGCGGGGTCCATTGTGCCATCACATGCGCCATCGCATGCACCATCACATGCGCCATCACATGTGTCATTACATGTGCCATCGCATGCCCCATCACATGTGTCATTGCATGTGCCATCGCATGCGCCATCACATGTGTCATTACATGTGCCTTCGATTGCGCCATCACATGCAATGTCGGTCAAAAGTCCAGCAGGTGCAATCGGATCCCCCCTGGGGAGCAGCTCGCGAGTGCCGAGTAGGGCGCTGAGCAGACAGGGATCTGTGGTGGGATCTCGGTCATTATCACGCCACAGTGTCGCCGCCGCATCCATTAAGGTATGTATGTCTTTACAATTGTGGGGATGCTAATAAGTCCATAAGTGCATACGAAATGGTTAGGTCATGTTGCTTAGTGGTCATCCAAAGTTGTTAACGTTTTCACGGTAGTACAAAGCGTATTACTGTTCAGGCCCCTCCACACCCCCCCCCCCCCCAGTAGTGCACATCAACATTTTAATACAAAACGTAAAGTAGGGCCTACGCTAAAAAAATCAAGTAAATCATGTTAGTGTTGCACATTATAATAAAAGTGTTAGAAAACTGGAATGGAATAATGTCTTTATCGTGTTCACATAATGCCATTATATATAGCATACATATGATGGGTTCAGCCGCAAAACTCGACAGAGCCGTCTTGGCCGAAATGAAACCACGTCTGAGCTGAAGCCACCATCATTCCAATAATCCAATCCATTTTTTCACACAAGCTGCCGCATCCCCTACATAACGCCCTTCTCAATATGAAATTGGAAGACTTTATCTGGAAAGCACAACAATATATTCTATTTTCCAGAAACAACTAAGATGGATTTGTTGGTTTTTGCACCTGAATCTTTCATATATAGTACCGATACCATACTATGACACTATTTAATATGCTATTTCTAAGTTTAACACATACCGAATATACATTTTCATGTAAATGTGATGCAATGTTAATTGCTTTTTCACATTAGAACGGCCCTCAGGAAGTGGTGATAGAGATGGCAGACCCGGGCGTGGTTCCCGTCAGTCTCGACCAGGTGGCGCTCACTCCGGCCGACCCCAGCCTCCCGGATCCGGCCTCGGCTCCGGCTGGGCCGGTCATCATTGGCCCGGACGGCCAACCGCTTCCGCCGGGCGTGCTGGGGGTTGGCCCTGACGGGAGCCCGCTGCCCCCGGGGATGCCGGCACTGGGACCGGACGGAAAGCCGTTGCCGCCCGGAGTGTTCGCCTGCGGGCCGGATGGAAAGCCGCTGCCCCCGGGCGTGTTCGGCGTTGGCCCCGAAGGGCTTCCCCTGCCCCCGGGCATTCCCCCGATGACCGCCGACGGGAAGCCGCTACCAACGGGGTCCCGGTCCGAGGGGCCCGGCGGCCCGGCATCCGGCGTTCCGGCCCCTGCCCCCGCCCCGGCGCCCAAGCCCGACGCCAAGAAGCCGGCGGCGGTCAACCTAAAGGAACTGATCGCAGACCTTGATTGGTGGAGCAAGTATCACGTGACCCTGGATGACATCGAGAAGGCTAAGGCGGCCCTCGGTTCTGGTCAGTATTTAACTCGTTTGTATATTAGTTGTGATGTAATGGCTAGTCTCAAGGACAGGGTCCGGCCAATTTTAGAAGGATAGCTTGTGTTGTTGAACATATTTTTAGTAGGAGGAGGATAATTATCAAATTAATATAGGTAATAACTAATATAAAGAATTCCTGTCGAGTTTTGAATTTGTGAGTTTGAAGATTAGGTGGCAGCTGAGAGGTTAGTTAACAAGCGGTATTTTCATGTGTGTCGGGTAGTAACCGGCATTGTTTTATGTTCGCATAATAAGTAGGTTGAATAGCCCTATAGACCCCTTTCAATGTTTATAAACATTGTGTATGCACGCGCAGCTTGGCTGCAGAACGAAGGCACACTGCCATTTAGTAGACGTGCAGTGCAAAAAGTCTATTTTATTCACAATTGATAGAAATACAGAATGATAACCGAATAGATTTAATATAATCTATTCGTTGAATATGTTTTCTATATGTGTTCCAAGCGGGTTGCTTCTAGGTGGTGTTGTTTTAGAGATATTTCACCTTTTCTGTATGAAGATTGCTCACGGTCATTGACAATGCATTGAGTTTGCTGGTGCGCGCACTGCAAAATGTTAGTTTTATTCAAAATTAATAGAAATGCTGAAGCCTAACCGTATAAATTTAATATAATCTATTCAGTGAATATGTTTTCTATATGTGTTCCAAGCGGGTTGCTTCTAGGTGGTGTGGTTTTAGGGATATTTAACTTTTTCTGTATGAAGATAATTCAAGATTGCTCACGGCCATTGACAATGCATTGAGTTTGCCGGTACGCGCAGTGCAAAACGTCTATTTATTCAAAACTAATAGAAATGCAGAACCCTAACCTTATCAATTTAATATAATCTATTCATCAAATATGTTTTCTATATGGGTTCCAAACGGGTTGCTTCTAGGTGGTGTGGCTTTAGAGATATTTCATTTTTTCTGGGTGAAGATTGCTCCTAGCCAATGAGTTTGCAGGGTGACAGTGTGTTGTCCTGCAGCCAAAAGGCACGCGCATTGACCTAGATACCTATCCTGACGTCATATGAAATAGGTCTATATGCAGCTGATTTACATTGGCTTTCTGTAAAGCTGCACAATCCGATGAAAATATGCATTTTTCGAAACCAAGTCCCTTTATATAGGCCTAAATTTGACCCAACACACCAACTTAGGCATTGGTGCGCTTATTAAACATTTTTTGCTGCGTAGAAGGAATACCAAGTACATAGTAGCCTACAATGTCCAGCATTTCTGTGTGCACACCAACATTCATTTCCGCCATTTCAAATGGTTAATCAATCATTTAAAATAAATCTTGCTTCTAACTAAAGTAAAGTGAATCATAAAGATCAACCAAATATATTTATCTGACAAGCATGAGAGAATGTCAGAATCATCGGATTTGGCAATTTAATAGTCATTTTTGGCATTGAAATGTTGCTGAGGAAAGGGTAGAAGGAGTGTTAAGTGTTATCATTCTAAGTCAGTGAATAGGAAAACTTCTTATATATATTATATATATAAGAAGTTGTTCTATATATCAGCCTAATCAAATTGTCATGAGCTTTTATATATATATATATAATATATATATATATGCTCATTGCTGACGGGCACAGAAGACGAGGAAGCTGAGATTGGGAAAAACATGATATTTTATATGGGCACAGCCCCCCCCCCCCCCTTCCCCGCCGGCATGTACAAATTTGATCGCCTCCTTCATAGCATACAATTCTCTGTTAGTAATGAGCGGGGCAGTTATGACCGACATAAGGTCATGTGATATGATAATGGACCAGATGGGATGGCAGATGCTACATATGATAATAATGGAAATTAACGATGACATAATTCACAGTGCAAGGTACATTGATATTGGTAGAAATTAAGCAGGGCGATAGATATTACATAGCAATTAAAGAGTACAATGATAATTCACGATTGTTCATTTGTCAATTGCTCATGTGTCAATTGGCTGGTGATTTTAGTTAATTGTTTCTATTGTTTGTGTTTGATTTTTCTCATATTTATGATTGATTTATTTTTATGTTTGATTGGCTCCGCCAATCACTCAGCCAATCCATAATTGTGTTGGTCAGTTTGTTTGGCGTGTACTAAGGCGTAGTTTACCTTGTCTGAGTCTCTGGTGTTAATATATATTTTATGAGCGTTCGAGGCTCAGCCGACAAATCATTGGACCTCGAGCTCGGAGCTGCCGGATGCAAAGGCTACCATTGCCGCGGCCTTCCTGATTGCATGCAGCATGTATTTGGCTGTGACCCTGATAACAAGCTGTGCATTTCACCATTCTCTAGCGAGGTTGGGGATGGCCATGGTAGGACCATCTCGCGGGAATGTCAGGAGTGGCTGGTGAGGGTTGGTGGTGGGCACCTCCCACATGATGGTTCGGTAGGCACTCACTGGGCAGAAGTAGGTGTCAGGGAAGGGTGCCAGCCACCTGTCGCGTGACTGGTGGCTTGCCTGCATGTTCTTAGCCCTCTTCTGGGGCCGTATGCACCAATCAGGGTTAGGGCCGTAACCGCGGCTAGGATAGCTCCGCACGGCTAAATGTGACAAATCGGTATGCACCAATCGGTGCCAGCACTAACCGCCGACCGTAGCCTAGGCTAAGCTACCCCAGCTTCAAATCAAGGTTGAACTGCTAGCCGGGGCGGTTAGCTGCGTGTATGGGTCTCAATCTATTCAATGCGATCATATGTGACAGATTTACATACGCAATAAGTGAAATTTAATCAAATTAACCCTAAAATCGAACCGTTATTAACGCTCCCGCCCCATTGGCGGCGTTATTCATATTGTCGAATCGACGAATGTAAAGTAAACAAATCGCCGCCACTGCAGCAACGTCGATATCCATACTGTCGCATATCAACAAAACACAGATCGCCGCCGTCACCGCCGTCGCCGCCGCTGCCGAATCGGGGGCAAAATATGAGGCCCAAATCTATTCAATGCTGTCATATTTAACAGAATTACATACGGAATAAGTGAAATCTGATCAACTTCACCCTAAATTCGAACCGATATTAACGCTCCCGCCGCATTGGCGGCTTTATTCATATTGTTGAATCGAGGGAATTCCCAAATCTATAAATAAACTCACGGTTAGCTATCCGCGGCGGCTAAGACATTGGTGCATACCGATTCACATGCCTCTCCAACCCACCACTACCCCGAGGTACCTAACCGGTGCTAGTGGCTTAGTCCCGGCTAAGCCTATCACCGATTGGTGCATACGGCCCCTGGTGTATGTGCAGCCTGCCCTGCCTGACTGCCACATCTCCACAGGTGGTGTGGTGGGTGGGATCAAAAGTGTAGGCCGATCATGGTGCCACTTCCGACTGCTGGGCGCCTGTGAATAACATGATTATCACTGCAGTGGGCACCACCCGTCACTGTGGTGTGGCCTGCAGGTGCTTCACCACTGCTTTTCTCCCCGGTATTGGCATGTCAGGTGCCAGTGATGGTGTGCGCGACTGCCTCAGTGCATCGAGGGCGAGTCGCACTGTGATGTGGTCCAGTGGGCGGGTTGATGCGTCCTGTATGCGGAAGTAGAGGCGCAGGTGGGAAGCAGTGTTGGCGATGGAGGATGGGCACATCCGGCCCGCTTGCTCCTCTAGCCAGCACTGTTTATATGATAATTTGATCATCGGCCACCACAATTAGATCCCCCCGGCACCTCCCCCGCCCTGACGCTTCCTGTGAGGGAGCGCCTGGTGCTGCGGAGCTGCCGGTGCCAAGGTGAAGGGGGCCCAGCGTGCCCGTGTGGCGTGGCGGGGTCAGCGTTGGCGGCGAGTGTTGTGTAATTAAAGTTGCATAGTCCGATGGTTTTGCGTTTTGGTAATTTTTCTGAGATAAATATATTAAATTGATCGTTATAATCTACCTTATTTCAGGTTAAAGTAACTTTGATTTTAAATCGATAAGTTTTGAGATATTTGAAATTCAAACATGCAAACTTAGTTTTGGCAAGCACGCCAAAAACTCTGACACCATAGGCTTCAACAGTAAGAGGTTCTATCAAATTGTCTCAGTGTTCCCTTCTATGTGGCAATAAATGTTTAATATGTGCATCACTATCTAAGTTAGATATGTAAAGTCAAATCTATATAATTGATTTGATTTTGAAAATTTGATGCTTCATCGGACAGCTTTAATAATCAGGTCAGCCTCGCCTGCTCCCGCACGCCCATGTGTGGAGTGATGGCACTGGCCTCGTTCGGCACTCTCGTGGGGTTTATCGCCCATGGCGCGGGCTCGGTAATGTCGGTAATCGAAGGGCGGTCCTCTGTGCTCAGTAATCCTGGTCATCCATGGTCGTTCTTCTCTGTCGTTGTTTGGGAGCTTTACCCGGATTTCAGGTGTTACTGTTAGGCTGTTGGTAGCCTTGTCAGTGTTGGGCGTGCCCCTTCTCTAGTGTTTTATGTGGTATCGTTCGCCTTCCTGTGGCACTGCTCCTCGGAGTGTTTGTAATAAACTTGTGTGAACCGATAACAGTATGCACATGCATAAACCAATCTTCCCTCCTGCCCCCCCTCCCACCCTGGATATGGGGGGGGGGGGGCGGAGGGTGTGTGTATTCAGCCTCGCAGTCTTTGCACCCAGCAATGACCTCGAATACGCTCATTCCAGACTATGACAATTTGATTGCGCAAATTGTCATAAGCATATATGCGTATGCCAATTTGATCAGGCTGATTTCACAATGCACATAGATTGCGATTGATACCCATTTCCTACATATATAATTCTCGCAGCATGGATGCAAATTATATGCCTGGTAATCTTAATAATCAATTAGATCACACATACATGTATTTGTGTCATGCATGTGTGTCTTTATCCTACCAGCTCAACTCAATAATTTGATATCTGTATGACTGTTTACACCAGACTAATTATTTCTATTACACAGAACGTTGTTTCAATCACAGAACTGTTAATCGTATGTGTGTCTGCTGGCTTTAAACATGCATATATTAGTGTCATGCGGGCTTGCTTAATTGGCATTTTGAAGTATCTAAGTAATTGTGTATTCATAGTTGCATAGCACTGTCATCTTCACTTTATTTATCTGTGTTATTTCGGCATTGCATATTACCGTGTTTCCTCGAATAGTAGTCCTCGGTAGAATAAGCTATCCATCACAAAAGAACAATAAACCAAACTATAAACCTCCCCGTTGGATTGTAGATAGACAAATAAATAAATAACAGCCTTTTCATTAAGCGCCTTCTCCGATCCGCAAATGTGTGAAGATGTCACATATGAGTGCGCTTTACCTCAGACTAATTTTAATTATTTTATTTCTCTTTGTGCAAAAAAATATAGATCAATGTGATTGATGGATAAATAGTTAAATGAACCCGCAATGATAAAGTATCGAGGAAAGACCATTCGGGTAAACCATTCTGATAAACAGACAACTGTCTTTATTATAAATACCAACTCCCTTCTCCCCTTCCCCCTCCTCCTCCACCATTACCACAATTACCAATAAAAACACTGCCACCATGATAATCAACAAATAATAGCTGGTATGGCTACTAACCGAGGAAATGCGGTATTTCGCACAGCTAGTACTCATTTATACTACAAGGGAAACATTGCATCATCAAAATCTATGCTAATATATTTACAATGTTGATCGCGAATTTGTCAGTTGTTGCCCTTGTTTAAAGCTGCACACTCCGGTAAAAGCATAAACTTGTTCAAACTCAAACACTTGCCTAGATTTGATCCCATCTTTATAGTGCAACCATTAAACATTTATTGCTGCATGAAAGGAAATAAATACTAAGTCAATTTGATAGACCATGTTAATGCCGAATCCCATGATGTCCAGCATTTTGACATGCTTGCCAAAAGTAATTTAACATTTTGTTCACTGCAAATAGCTCCAAAGTTAGCCCCTCATAATGACACTCATTTCAAACCAGGCCAGGCCTACTTTATAACTATCAGCCTAATATATTTCTTTCTAAACGAAATATGACAGACACTTAAAACCATCGGGCTGTGCGCTCTCACCAAAAAAAGGCTGAACTGTGCTTGGTAGTCTTTGGCGGGACATACGGTTGTTGACATTGACTGTTCGTCAAAAACTGCACTGTAGTGTTCCTTTGCTTTTGGGCGCGCTAATGTTAAAGACACTGATGACGATTTGGACGATGACGACACTCTGTACGATGATGACGAAGGTAATCTGGCTACCGGTGTATACAGCTACTCAGTATTAACACACATGTTTGATTAACACCCCGATACTAATACTTAATCAAGGTCACTCATTCAAATCTGTCTCTTGTGTTTTTCCCGTCTTTTACATTTTTTAAATTATTTTGTTTACTAATTAGTTTCAATTAAGATTGCAAGTGATAATTAAAGTACGCTTAGGGCCGATAATGTTGGATACTTGTTGAACATTGGTAGACTCATTCTGTAGTGACTTCATTTAAGGCCCTGTCACACTACGACGCTTCTCCCGACGACTCGTCAGCGTTGAAAATAAAATCTTGCGCGTCGAGAAACGTCCACCTTTTCGGCGGTTTGGGGAAAAAGATCGGTGTCAGCGCGGCGCATTATGCATGCGCGGCCAACGTGTGTCAACGCGTTGGGGAAAAAAAGAAAAAAAGTTTGGTGCGACGTCTTCATCTAACCTTAAATGTTGCTAGGGCATAAAACAAAAACACCCCAGTTTGCCGCAACGTGTGAGCAATGACCCTCCCGCGCACGCGCCGTCTTCCTAGCGTTCCCATAACGTTATTCCGGCACGTCCAACGCATCGCGACGTGCGCCTAATGTCCTTACCCATAAATTTGCGCGCGCTGCCGGTCGTTGTTGTTTTTTTTTACACGCTTAAAACCTTGGCCGCCCAATAGCGCGCGCCGGCGTTTTGCGCCGACCATCAACGTCAAGGATAGTGTACCGACGTGTAGCGAAATGTACCGACGCGCACATAATGCGCCCCCAGCGTGTCTCGATATTTCACCCATTTTCGCCCAAAAACACCACACGCCGCCGGTGTGGCGGTTTCAGCCGTGTCCCGTGCTCAGACGTGTACCTTTGCTTCTACGCATGCGTGGATTTCGCATCAACTCGTGTCACCCGAGACACTTATTGGCGCATGCGCAGATCCTACAAACTCGGGTCGAATAATCTAATACGCTTCTCCGTGCTCGGGTGGACAATTTTTTCTTTTTTTTTTAATAACCAATAAAACTACAGCAAAATAGGATTTAAAGTATTTTATGATGGCCTAGTTTAGCTATATTTCCATTTCATTAATCTAAGTTATTCTTTTTTTGCACACGGCACGTGTATTTGTCGACTCCACTCGCCGTGTTCTATTTGAAATTCTGACCACTCGGATGACCCGAGTCGCCCTGGTCGTGTTAATCGATTACGGCCATGTTTATTAGATTCTGACGCATGCGCAGAAGCGAGGTACACGTCTGAGCACAGTACACGGCTGAGCACGCCACACCGGGTCGCCGGCGAGAAGCGTCGTAGTGTGACAGCCCCATAAGTGACGTTTAGACGGACGTGGTCAAACCCCAGTCACACGAGGCCTGCGTTCGTTTCCGATCGATTCGCGATGTCAAAACGTCCTCCTTGCGCCCTCCTTACGCCCTCATTGAGTCCTGGCGCCGCGAAATCGCCAACCTCCCGGCGCCCATTTCGGAAATTTTGGGCGCAAGGAGGTTGTTGCTGCTGCACGTGCAACCTCCTTGCGCCCTGTTCCGGCGGCGCCATTCAAAATGGTTGCCGCCCTGGCGCCGCCCTGGTGCCGCCCTGGCGCCGCCCTGGCGCCGCCCTGGCGCCGCCCTGGCGCCGCCCTGGCGCCGCCCTGGCGCCGCCTTGGGTTGGTGGTAACACATGCGATGCTGCAGTCACCATGTGGTCGGCACCGACATGGCGCCGACATGGCGCCGACATGGCGCCGACATGGCGCCTAAAACGTGTTTGAATCAATGTATCCAATGGAACGCTGGGTGGTTGGCGTCCTTGTGGGCGTAGGGAGGTTGGCGGCGAACGCTGTCTCTCGTGTGACTGGGGTATCACATGACCATTCTTATGGCTCTCCCCCAAGTGTTCACTTAGTGAAACAGTAAGTAAGCATATTGCGTAGGATGTTCGCGTCCTCTAGGAACTCTGCTGACTGACTTCCCGTGTGGAAGGTCATTGGTTCCAACCCCGACCGAGTCAAACAAATAACTTATCAAATTTACCCTGGGGCTCTGCATTAATAGGATCGGGAAAGGACTAGTTTATTCAGTATTAGGATACCGTGGCTGAATGGGATATCGGGTAATTATGCTGTCAGCACCGTCTCCCATTGGGGCAGCACTATAAAGTCACCATGAGTCTGTACTGTCACAAATCAGTACAAGTTCTGATATGACATTTGATATTGTTAGAACGTAAAACTCAAACAGGCATACATACATATACCGTACTACACACTCGCCAAATTTCAACAAAATACTTCCAACAGGTTCGTAATTATTTATTGTTAATATTTGCAGTTTATATTAACATTGACCCTTTAAGGCTGGTTTGTTGTTGTTATTCAGTAAACTGCATGGCATGAAATGCACACACTAACATATTTAGCTCGCGTGGATTTGTGGAATTTGGTTGTAGATATTCATATATTTAGCACTAGATCGTCAAATCTGCTGTGAGTTATTACTGTTCCGAGGTTCTAATGTGTCAGTTAATAAGTTTGACATATCTTTAAGCATGTTACACTATAACATCCAGATTCATCTTTGTTTAATGTGGCAAACGCGCGATCCAATCATGAGAGTATAACTCACTGACCCTAGGCACTAGCATCAGCAAGTCATGCATGTACAGATATGCCTACCCACCTTTTAATTCCCAAATAAAAAAATCTTTGTTTTAAATTACAGAGAATTGAGTCGCTATGCCTTGTGCTTTACAAAGGCCCATATTGTGTTCGTTTCTAGCAAGCTCGCAATTATTTATGCTTGATGTTCCTATAGATCTAAGACTACCCTGCGATTACAGCACTAATAGTATAATTAATTAACCTTTAAATGATCAAAGTGGACAGAAGATTTTCTCCCTTTGATGAGATTAAATATTTCGACAATTATGTTGTCCTCGTTTCTATTTCAATACGATTGTATTATAATCATAATATAATGTGAATACATAATTGTTAGATAATTCTGGATATAAAAATAACGTACATCAATTATCATAATTAAAAAGGGGAGTTGTTAAAACTATTTTAATTATTTTATTGCAAATGTATCCTGTTTCAGGGGATCATACTAAGTGCTAACCAGAACTACTGTTGTTCAAATACTTTATATAAATTCCTCATCTTTTTAAAATAGTCAAATATATATCCAAATGTTCAATGCTGTTCAAATATATTCAAAGCTCTTCAACGTTATCCAAAGATTCAGATTTGTTCAAATATGCTCGAATGTATACACAACTCTTAAAGAGTATTAAAAGAAGTTTTTCTTATAAGTTTTTCCGAGTCTTTAAAATTTACTTCAGCCTGTTACAGATTGGTCTCTTTGTCCATAGCTTTCACAAATTCTTACAACTTAAATCTATTTACAACAAATGTACACAATTATGCGTGTAATAAACACGCACGCAGAGTCATATTCTGAGTCTCCAGTGAATGTAATTTGATCTCAAACATTTTGGACGTAGTGCCAGACATGGTGGTGTATGGAAATAAGCAGAACTGACACCACAGTATGGGCTTGTGTTGAGCAGCCTACAAGGCAGAATTCCGACCCATGGACTACACGGGCTTTGACATGGACGACATGACCAGACTGAAGGAACTGGCAGAAGAAGGAGAGGAGGACGATGAGGACCCACTCGCAGAAAAACTGCGCAAGAAGAAGAAGAAAAAGAAGAAGAAAAAGAAGAAGAAGAAGCTTGTCAAGAGACTAGCAAATCTGAAGGTTAGCTCCTTTCAGTGCAACTCACTTGCTTCAATCTATATATAATATCAAGTGGTGGTTAAGTTTTAGGGTAATTCTAAACACTACTCCTCTGTTAATCGGCGCTACCAACGCGCATCATCGTACTCCACTGATGCTTCGCCATATATGGGTTGTTAATAACATGTTGTTTTTTTGCCCACCGTGCATATTTCATATTAATTTTGATTGTTTTTACTAACTTAGATCACTTCGACCAGAGTGGCATCCATTTTGAGTCACATATCAGCAAGTGCCATTAGATAGCACCACCACATAATGGATTCCACCAGATGGCGGCACTATTTTGAAACGTGATTGTGCACGGGTCTGGAATGTAGCAGAGAAAATATAAATACACAGTCTCTGAATATCGTCAGAGACCCTGAATATATATATAATGACAGTTCAACACAATATTGGTCCAGGGATTTATGCAAAGCCTAGCTTTAACCCATGCACAGCATGGGTTAAAGCTAGTATCCCTATATTCACATGAAAGAATAGCCTATTATGGCTGGGAACATGATGTTTTAAACGCACTATTGTTCTCAGATGGAATGCAGTATTACGTGTCTTCAATCCAGACCAATCTAGACAAATCCAGATAAATCTAGACCAATCCAGATCAATTCAGGCTAATCTAAGCCAATCCAGACATACCAGGTGGCCAGTCATCAGTGGAATAGTCAAGTGAGACAAATTACAGTTTGTATGTTGAAGAACTGTCCGCACATGGCAGGGATACGCTGATCACAGTGGCTGAAATTTGCCGAAGAAGAGTACTACTGTACTGAGCTATCTGGTAGCAACACTGGACCCAAGCAACATCAAAATTGTCAACATGGTACAGCGGTTAAGAAAAGAATTGTGCAAAATTTGACAAACGCATGAAAATTGAGATATGGATAGCTTAACATGTGTAGATTCATATAAGCCTAGGCACCCATTACCATCACCATGGTAGCTGGCCTCCATCTTGAATTTCAAAATGGCCACCCTCCAAATACAATATTCCTCATATCTCGGTTCCTAAGCAACTTAGAAACATGATGTTGATGTATAATATAACATTTTCACGGTCAAGGAATCCATTTATGTGATAATCAATGTACTCAGATTGTTATTATATCGATTTTCAAGATGGCCAACAATTTGAAGCAATAAATCTGATATATTTGTTGGTTTCTACCAATCATAATCAAATACAGTATCAGCAACCTTTGATTATATGAGGAATATTGTATGACCTTTTATTATTATGTATATGATATAATAAAACTAATTAAAGATACTATTTAGAACATGTTTAACATGCAACAGTAACAACAACCCTGAACATACAGTTGATAATTCCATAATTGTCACTCATCTGTGAATAATACTTTAATCTCAGAATACCTCAGTTAAAGTCAGGTGTAACCACATTCCCCCATGCAAGTACATACCTCTATGGTACATACCTCTATGCATTGAAGACCTGACATGTAACTGCACTGGCATTTGCATCCCTTCTTGAACAGTTGCAGTCACAGTGCATGAGCTCAGAGCAGGATTTTGAAGCCTCTGATCAGTCAGTCCAAAATGGTTTCCTCCCCGAGTCAGTAGCAGTCCATCCCCATAGCCTTGGACTGGGCAGATCTGGAGGTTGTACAAGAGCTTGTAATCACACATAACCTGCTTGGTACACAGCTCTTTTCACATGTTGAAAGAGAGCAGCTTTCTTTGGAAGAATGACCTCAATAGTCGCAGACCCCTGGGTGAAGAGTTGCTTCCTCACCTCATCAAATCTGCTCAGGTTGCATATTCTACTGTACATGATGATATTGAATCTCTCTAGCTCAGTCATGCTGTGTGGATCAACCTCTTCTGGCTGCGAAGAGAAGGTGGTTGCCTACACCAAAGCTTATGCAAATCTCTTCAATGTGAAAATCATGGAATTAGCCAACATATATGATGACCACATCAGAGTCAACTGTGCGGATTGCTACTTTCATTATCCCATGCTTTGTGCAATGAGCAACATGTAAGATTATCAAAGTGTCTGCTTCCTTCTAAGTACATACATCGCTGAAGGCTTTTAATGCTAGCCAACTCGTAGTCTCCCACCGTGATGACATTCTCATCCTGTGTACTAAGAAGAACCATATGACCCCCAATAGCTTTTGTGCTGGGAGGTCATTAAACAAACAAACAATACTAAGAAGAACCTTTCCAATGGTGTCACATGAGCGTATTTACTCAGCCAGTTAATGGAGCATCTCATCTTTGTTTTCCTTGATCCGGAGGAAGCTTTCCCAATTCGCTGGGATAGGAGCAGTGTCAAACACTCATTGTCATTGTAATGTGCCACTATTCATCCTGTGTTCCCTTGACTGCTTGAGACTGTTTTGCAAATATCTGTCCCACACTATGTCTATCACATCGACCTACTCCAACGGTGAGAGAATGTACTGGCTGAATATTTGCTGGGCATAATCATGGAATGTTCTACTGTCTCTCAGTTTCAGCATGTGAATAATGGTGACACCATTCAAGATTTTAGAACCAACATTGGGTGCATGCTAGACAGTTGAAGAATCCTTTGTTATGCAGCCCAGCACATTTGATTTTGATCCTTGTCGAAGTTGACCCATGTCGGATATGGATGGAGGTGATGGCTGGTTTTCATGCTCAAAGAAGGTATCAAGGTTGCCTTGCCTAGCTTGAAAAGTAATGTTCAGCTGAACAAATAGGGTACAGTTGGTCTTCAGTGATGCAAATTGCAATAGCGCTTTGATTTTCGCTTCTCTTGAGTGTTGAATAGTGGCAATTTATTCTTTTTCACAATATCACTTAGGTGCTTCTTTGCTTCATTTTTCAGTCATTCTACCACAAGGTTACAATATTTTCCTTTCCCAATTTCCTCAACATTGTTCACTGTGTGTACCAACATCTATAAGCAGATCACCGCTATCTTCCAGTTAGGGCTTTCCGCAGTCGTCAAATGCAGACACCATAGTGCATACTTCTTTGGCAAATTTATTTTGAACACCACGATGCTTGTGGGACTTCTCTCTCATTGGCTGCTTGGAAGCACTTTTCAAATTCAAGTATGACACGTGATATCTCCGGTCCCACAACGATCTACCTTTCAAAGGCTTGTGGATTCTGTCAACCCAACTACACCACCATCTCCTTTAATCAGTTCATGTACCTGTTCATGGCACTGGTCGATGACCAATACAGGGAAGAGATTCTTCCTTTTCTGTACAGCAAAATGAAGTGCCTACATATTTCTGGATGGTTATTGGGTAGGTTAACCATATCACTGATGTGCACCGTAAGATATAGTCATCAACTACACTGAATGCGAACCAGCAACTATCGAGGCTGAACCAAATTCTAGAAAAATAAGATGTTACATGAGTGAGAACACAGTGCTCAAACTGTACAAGGCAACTATACTACCAATAATAGATTATAATGATATAATCTATGGCCTTATAACAAAACAACAAGAAAATAAATTACAGAGAACCCAAAACCGGGCTCTTCGAACAGTATATAGGGGCAAAGTTCTCTCAGTGAATGAAATGCACACTAGATCTAACATCACATACCTGAGCCAAAGGAGAGATGCTATCTCTTATGTTTATCAGAGCCAAGGATAAAAACTACATAGACTATACCACCACAGTTATCAGGCCGGAGGATGCTACACTCCTCAAAGTTCCTAAACCACTCTAAAATAGACTAACAAGAGGCCCTACCTCCAAAAGCAGCATATTATGGAATGAACTCCTAGTCAGAATTAGACATGCACAAACGCAACTAGAATTCAAGAATCTGGTAGGAATTCATCAAACCAATCAGGTCCTTCTACAGGCCTAGTGATGAGGTCGCCATGTTCAATTATCTACCTATTATAAGCACCTATGGCCACCCCCTCCCCCACCACACCGCACTCCCTTACCTGCTGCCAACAAACCAAGTTATCCACCTTACAAATTATTTGCCCAACAACTTCAGAAAATGCATATCAGTCTGGTAGTATTGTTATAAACATGACTGAAATGTACAATCCTCCAAGCATAGTTTATCCCATAATTACTAACAACCTACTTACTCAAACTACTTCATGTATTCAAAAAAACAACCCAGGTAGTAATCTTTTAAGCATAAGCCTACAAGCTAAGCACACTCCATCTAACAAAATAAACAAACCATTTTACTAACACTCCATCTCAAATTCCTATCTCCAACAACATGATAATTATGCAAGTCACAACACAGTAGTCATAAAAACCTGCCAATGTAAACTACACCTAACCACTCTGTAATGTAATGGTCTAATCAATACACATGTATATATATAAGTATGTATGCAACATTTAACTACTATCTTATATGTGAATTGTCAAACTATACCATATGTAAGTCTTGGAATGATTAATATTGTTATTTCAGCTGACTTGAGCTCGCTGCTAGTGACAATATCAGACTACATATACACATATTGTAAATAACTGTAATATCACATGGCTGGAAAGCCAGTGCCACGGTGATGACAAAAGACTATTCAATGAATAAACTCCAAGTTGGGCCCCATTGAGGAATGCTTGCATATGTTCAAGCCACTGTTTCTCTTTTTTAAGGTCTTCAGGTGTTCTTATTGTTATCATTACAGAATTTAACAAACTTATTCATTTGAGCATGTCGGTCATCTTGAAAATCAATATAATAATAATCTGAGTATATTGATTATCACATAAATGGGTTCCTTGGCCCTGAAAATGTTGTGTTAGACATTAACATCATGTTTCTACATTGCTTTGGATATGAGATATGACAAATATTGTATTTTGAGGGTGGCCATTTTGAAATTCAAGATGGCAACCAGTTACCATGGTGATGGCAATGGATAGCTAGGCTTATATGAATCTACATATGTTAATCTATCTGTAAGCCAATTTTCATGCTTTTGTCAAATTGTGCACGATTCTTTCAATATGTGGCCCTTAACCGCTGCACTGACAGGAGTGAGGTCGATAGCTTTGCTTGCGCCACCTCGGCAGCGACTCGCAGGGGGTTGCCTACATGTGCATAAGCCCAAGTTACCCAGGACGCTGTGGCACCAGCAGAGCCGGGCGACTGTAGTGTTAGCAGGACGACAAGCTACTGACCCTCCTTTTAATAATATTTATATAATACCACATATTAATAATACCACATATTAATAATTAAGTGTCATTAGTGGGTTGGTCATTACGATTTTGTATAGCAACTGCATTATATCTATATTGTGATGAAATGGACTGCATTATATTTATAGGACCGGGCCTTGGTAAGGTGCTTTTGGTTTGTGTGTGTATGTGTATACTTAGGTAATATTAGACCTCTATATAGTTGACGTAAATGTGCAACATTTAATGACCTTCTGTAGTCTGTCCATATTACTCTGCTACTATTACGACTAAACCGTGTAGTGATGGCTGATTGATTGGTTGTTCATGGTTTACCATGGCATTTGAACTAAGGGTCATATTCGCAGTGGAAAGTTACTGGTATTTATTCTGTCGATTTGGGTATTTGATACATTGATATTAACTCGAAAATCAGAAATCGTCAAATTTGTGTCAAAGAACAGCAAAGTGGTCTCCGATGCAATTTTCAAGTGGTTAAATTTGTGTCAAATGACAACAAAATTGACCTCGTGAAACCTAGCTAAAATTGCAGGATATATGTACATTCCAGTTTTTCTTAGGAACTCTATTTTGTAATGTATTAGAATAATGAAAATGCTGCTTTATAACAGTTTACTTAATTTCTAGAAAGTGTCATATTATAAAAAAACACATAGATTTTGACGGAAACCATATGGATTCAAACGATATACGCTATTTAGTTAAAAATGAACATTTAATATCATTTTTGCATTTAATACCATTTTATTGAATAAACTATTTTGCTATCCTACAAGCAATTCACAATTGACGATTGTGAAGATCGGTAGATTCTAAAACATATACATGTAATACGATGGTTCTTGTCTAATTGTATGACATACTACCTTCGTCAATATAATATAATGCAATCATCATTTGAAATATAAAAGACATTTTAGGGGTAATAAATGGGCAGTCACAATCATATACACATAGTATCCATCATTTGAATCATAGCTGTACAGTGCTGTAGGCCTATTCAAAGTGAAATACATCATACAGTTCACATTGTGACATACATATTTCTTTCCCCAAATACTAAATCAATATACACCCCGATGCTCTGAGGATTGCAATATAAAAGAATGGTAAGAATTTCTCAGAATCTGCTGCTCTTTTTCCCGCCTCTATATTGAATCTATTTACTTAACGTAGTCTATCAGTGCAGTGCTACATGCATGATGTTATTTGTTATTTTAAGTTGCATAGTCCGATGGTTTTGAATTATTTGGATAAATATATTAGGTTGGTCCTTAAATGTATATTACTTCAGTTTACGGTAACCTTTAGTATATATTGCTAATTTTGCGAGCTATTTGAAGTGAACAGATAATAATTACTTTGTGTGTGTACCATTCTTGCTGGACACCATAAGCTTCAGCAGGAACGAGTTCTATTAACTTGATTTAGTATTACCTTTGATACAACAAGTACTTAGCAAGTGCAGATGTATTTAAGGTGGATAGTTGTACTCTGTGGATATGTAGGATCAAATTTTAGTTTGTTGGTTAAAAAAGATTTGATGTTTATATAGAACTGTTCAGCTTTAAGCTAAGTCACGACCTGGACGGTTTTACGAGATAGATCTAGGTGTAAGCTACTTAAAGTTGCACAGTCCGATGGTTTTGACTTTCTGTCATTTTCTCAGATGGTTATGATCCACCTTCCTTTAGTTTGAAGTAACTTTTATTTTGAATAGCTAACCTTTGAGATATTTGAAGTGCAGCACGGCAAAACTAACACTATAGGCTTCTGCAGAAACATATTCTATTAAATTGCCCCAGTATTTCCTTATATAAGGCAACACATATTTAATAAGCCCACTAGTACAAAGACCCTATAATACTAAGACGGCTCACTCCCTATCTCTTCCATGGTAATGTAAATTTTGCAGTGCCACCTTGTGGTGGGTTTGATCAACCCAGCTGCTCGTTGGTGTTTCACATGTAAACACATACAATTATAATATACATGAGATAGGTAAGTATGAATACACATCAATATGAAATTGCTATGAACAAATACACATCATCATCAGCATCATCATCAGCATCACCATCATCACACATCTTTCGCATTCATATATACATTTATACATATAATATAGCACCTGTTTAACCAAGAGAAGAGCCAGCGCACCAAGTGGTGGGTTTGATCATTTTGATTACACAGTACAGGCTGAGTGAGCCGTCTTAGGATTATAGGGTCTTTGACTAGTATCTAAGTTAGATAGGTAGAATCAAATATAGATAATTCTTTTGGTTTTGAAAATTTCATGTTTCCATCGGACTATGCAACTTTAAATAATCCGCTGGTTTAAAGTAAAATAAGGTATTTTAATTCTTAGTTAAATACATCATGTTGACATTTCTAGCTTGCTCTAATTTGACCCAGAGTAACTTATGATAATTGACTCACTTTGTGAATATTTGCTGTACAAGCAAGCAATATAATTCATGCATGCACACCAGTTGAAGCCAATGCTAGGACAATACAGCATCTCCAATCCCATTTTAAACCTAATCAATTTGAACATTTGTAGGGTGGAGAACCCCAATGAACTAGTGAACACTTGCATCTAAGTTGAATAGGCTTATGTAAGATCAAATCTAGGTTATGAAAATATTATGATATCTTCGTATTATGCAACTTGAATGCAGTAAGAATCGCTAGTGTTGTAAGGAACTTATGACGTCGCGTCTCGGCAATTAGAGTCTACGACCATTGCGTTAAATACAAACACATACATAAATATCGCACTGATGTCGGGAGCATTGCTTAGTTATCCATGCCCTTCGTGTCCTTGCATTGACTGCCAGCTTCTTTTGCCACACTTGTTTAGACTAATTCCTGATGCATGTTCCCTTGTATACATCATGTGCATTGTGATAAGACTGTTGTAAGCACACATCATAGTTAATAGCAACTACGATGAACGCAATGCAAGTGTGTAAACTGTAGATTCAGTACTTGTCAATTAGGCCTTACAGAAGGCGTGACTGCATGACATTGATCTAGGTTTTCCCAAGTAGGTAGAATAACTGATTTCATCTGATTGCTCGAACATGCGCATTTATTAATCGGTCAGTCTGCGCATCAGGGATTTCGGCGGATTTCCGAATTTGTTTCTAGATCATATGAGTCATGTCCCCCTTAGGACTGTCAATTTATCAGAAGTACAGCTCTGTCGATGTGTTTCCTTGTTGGAGGCGACTCTCATTCCTGCCTGTGTTATATGTTATGCGAGTCGGTCATACTACATGTGTGTGCTCCATCTGGTGTATGCATCATGTATTTGCCCTCTCTTAAGACGAATACGACATATGGCACCATGCGAAAACAATCGTCAGGATATGTCTGTGCAAAAATGGACCACCCAAGTGGCTTTGTTTGGTAACATTCATGACACCACAATTAACCTGACTAAAAGAAACTCAAATCAAGAGCTTTGCTCAGTGTTTCTACTCAATTCACTAGGCTGATTCCTCTTCTCACCTGACGCGGTGGTCCAATCGGTCAAACTAAAAGCGATGTCTTCCCGTGCAGAAGGTGGGGATTCGAATCCCGGCCGAGTCAAACCAAAGGCATACAGAACTGATACTTGTCACTACCTAGCATGGCGCTCAGCATTGCTAGGATAGGCCAAGTACAGGTTAGCTCAGTATCATGATAATAGGACTGAGTAGGATATCGGGGGATAGTAATGAGAACCTGGTCTCCTAGTGGAGCAACACTGTAAAAGCACCACAGCACATGTATGAGTGTGCACTGTCACAAATTGGTGCCCGCCCTAATATGAACTTAAATGTTGCTTGGATGTAAAACCATATCAAACAAGGATTCCTCTTCTTAATGGTTTTCCTTCTTCTTTTTTTTCAATTATCGTTTGCTCATTATCGGACACTGTGTCAATTATGCTAAATTGCGATACTGAATCTGCATGATTGTGCATAGCTTCTGTGATGCTTCCAGGGTAAATTAAATCAGGCGTTCGTAAAAGAAGAAGAGGAAGAAGAGGACCAGTTCGAACCGGAAGTAGAGGAGGATAAGAGTCACGTGGCGCGAATCAAGGTGAGACATTTCATTACTGACAAGTTTCCGGTTCGCTACCAATGTAGCTGTACCTAGTTAACAAGTCTCATGATGAAATGTGACTTTACACATTATTCATAGAGTTCTGGAAAACATGGAAAGCTTTAGAAATTGAAAATAAGCTTTTTCAGGCCTTGCACTTTTTAAATCTTTTTAAAATGTTAAAATAAGGCCGTGACAAATTAGGGAATGTCATTGATAGCAATAGAGTGAAGGTTTGTTCATTTCATATATCATATTATATGCGTATTATTTTTAACCCACCATCTTCTAAAATTCCAGAAAAGTATATTAACAAAAGTAAATATGCTTTAAAGTGCCTGAAAATGGTTGTTCATGGTCTTGTAAAAAAATTAGGAAATTGTGGCTTATTTTAATGGAAAGTTAATGAAGTAGGCCCTATAATATACCCAGCCAATACCGTAGTGGCATTGCACCCCGAAACCTAGATAGGCTACTGGTTAGGACGGTGGCCCCGGAGTGGCAAGAAGTGTGGGTTCGAGTCTAGCTCTAGGCGCAATGTTTCCTATTTGCAAAAACTCCCCACCCCCACGATTCTGTACATGTTACATGCCATATAAGTGTTGAAACATCACTGGATATACAGTGAGGGTACTACCTGGATATTTATCCATTTTGCGTATACAGGAAGGAAGATTACCCCCTTGGGGGATGCAAACCAATTCACCCTACCATATTTTATGTTCCATAAAATTAAAATTAAAAAGAATTGCAAGCCTAATGCTTACAGTTCCAGGGGGACGATGGCAGTGAGAAGCACTGACCTCCCCAGGTGAAATGTGACATGTACAGGTGGGCATGGGTAAGCTGATTACATCATGGAGCCTAGGCAGTGTTATGGCGTAAGCCCTGTGATAACCAAAGTTTCGGTTTGAGGCTTATTTTAGGCACTGTGCCATTTGCCTGCATGACGTCACAGAAGAGCCGGATTTGCGCCTCAACCGAGTATATAAGATCTGCCCCTTCCAGGCGCAATAAACTGAGCGCCCACGCATTCCTTAGCGGTTCCTGTAAACAAAGACCAATAAACCCAAAATGAACAATCGGGGGACTTCAATCCTGAACCTCACACAGATCTACGACGAGGAGCTTGAAGAGGTGAACGACTTCGAGGGCTTCGAGGACTGGGTGCAAACTTTCCCGCTGTACAAGGGCAAGAAGACTGACGACGACGAGGAGGACTCGAACCGCGTATCGGGCAAGTTCAAGGGCACCATCTGCCTGTACAGGATCAGTGGCGAGGAGGACCAGGCGGAGGACGTGAATAAGGCGCACTCCATCCATACACCCAGGCTGCACCTCATGGAGCGCCTGCCTTCCTTCAAGCCGCATGAGGTGCTCGTGCGAATCTACTTCATACAGGTGAGTGCATAGGTGTGGGGGTGTGTGTGCGGGTCTGGGCCGAGCCTGCACTTCATGGAGTGTAGGTGTGGGTCAGTAGGAGGTTCTTGAGAATTAGTATAACTGGTGTAATAAAGAGCTGAACAAAGAAATGTGGTAGTATTTCATTTAGTGGTATAGCTTACCCTGAAAAGGTGTGAGCGAGAACTTGAACAGTCATCTACTAACAGTACACACTGGACGCGGTGGCTGAATCAGTAGAGCGCAGGCCTGCTGTGTGAGAGATCGGGAGTTCGATTCCAGGTCGAGTCAAACAAATGACTTACAAAATTGATACTGGTCGCTTCTAATTTGGCGCTCAGCATTAATACGATAGAGTAAGGACTGATTAGCTCAGTGTCAGTATAATGTGACTGAGTGGGATATTGGGACATGGTTCTGGCCGCCTTATTTCCCCGTGGAACAGCGCTATAAAGTCGCCATGAGTGTGCACTGCCACACGTCGGTGCCCATCTAGATTTGACCTTAAATGTCAGGACGTACAATTCCAAGAACCAACTAACATTTCAACCATATATTTATTAATTCCTACTTATATATGGGTCACTCACAGGAAAACTGGTCAGCATGGGATGGAATTTTAAAACATCAATAAAAAAAACCCCAAAAGAACATCCTACCGGTACCTATTCTTTTCCTTATACTTTTCATATTCAGATTTTATTGCTGCTGCTGTAAAGCGGGGGGTCTCCTATAGTCTTTTCGTGGACGACTTTGTTTTATATTACAGCGGGGCTAACATGAATGTCATAGAGAGACAGCTACAACCAAGCATAAATGGGATCCATCGATGGTCAGTTCTGAACGGTTTCAAATTTTCCAAGCCCAAAACAGTCTGCATGCACTTCTGCCTACTGCGTAGAATACATGCGGAACCGGAGCTGACCCTGGATGGGGATCGCATTAAAGTCGTTGAGAAAACCAAATTTCTGGGCCTCATTCTCGACACAAAACTGTCTTTTGTGCCACATATAAAGTACCTGAAAACAAGATGCCTGAAAGCGCTGGATATTCTGAGGGTGCTGTCCAGCTCAGAGTGGGGAGCGGACAGAGATGTTCTGCTCTCCGTGTACAGAACCTTGGTTCGGTCACAAGTGGACTACAGCAGCATAGTATATGGTTCCGCAAGGAAATCATATATTGGGCTGCTAGACACGATCCACTACCAGGGACTGCGGCTGACCCTTGGGGCCTTCCGCACCTCACCGGTTCAGAGCCTTTACGTCAAAGCCAATGAACCATCACTTAATAACAGGAGAATCAAACTGGCCATGCAATATGTAGTCAAGATAAAAACTAATGCATTGAATCCTGCACACAATTGTCTATTCGAGCAACATGACGAATCCAGGTATGAAGCCAGGCCGAATTATATCCGGCCACTGAGGCTCCGAATGAAACCTCATTTGGAGGCCTTGGGCATGGATTTGGACGTGTTGGAGGATGCCAAAGTCCCAGAACATCCCCCATGGTCGTTGAGAAAGCCATCGGTTATCCTCCGACTCACGGAACTGAGGAAGTCTGGGACACATCCACTCGAGTACCAAGGACTGCATGCAGAGATTCAAGGCCAGTTTGCAGACCACCTCTCCATATACACTGATGGTTCGAAAGACCAAAGCCGGTTAGCTGCTGCGGCAGTCTGCCGACAGGAAAAAGTTGGTGTACGTTTGCCCGATCAGAGCTCGATTTTCACTGCAGAAGCCCGAGCACTCCTTCTCGCGTTGGAGTGTATCGAGGTATCCAACCACACTAACTATGTTATATACAGTGATTCATTCTCTTGCCTCCTGGCTGTTGCTGGACTGAAAATGAATCACCCTATTCTAGCAACGGTCATTTATAAAATGAACCAACTGACAACGGATGGGTATGACATCCACCTGTGCTGGGTGCTGGCCATGCCGGCATACAAGGAAACGAACGAGCTGATCGGGCTGCGAAGAAGGCCCTGAACTGTGATCTTGAACCGTGTCTGATCCCTCACTCTGATCTGAAACCACTAATAGCCACCCACATAAAATCCAAATGGCAACATGAGTGGGATGAAAACATTAATAAACTTAAAGATATTGAGCCATCTGTGGGAAAGCCACCACAGACTCATGCCTGCGGTCGGCGGGACCAAGTGGTCCTTAGCCGCTGCCATATTGGCCACTCATGGCTTACACATGCTTTTCTGCTCAAGGGGAACCTCCCCTGAATGTATTGGGTGTCAGTCCCCACTGACACTCAAACACATTTTACTAAGTTGCGTTGATTTTTTGGCCCTGCGCCAACAGTTCTACACTGCAGACAGTATGCATGACCTTTTTACTAAGGTAAAACAGGAAAACATTTTAGCCTTTTTGAGGGCAGCTGGACTGTACCACCTCATATAGTTTACTAAATAGATTCTATCAATTACTAATAAAACTTTTCTTTTTCTATGGGAATTTGTTTCCCTTGACCACAAATATATGATTGTGAGCTTTCTAATTTAATGAGTGTCTATTGGCACATAATTGATTGTCTGCTTTTACATGTAAAAGCGATGGTTTGAACAAAAAACAAACATTTCTCGCCGTGAATATGGCCTATGCTGCCGACACGGCGTAAAACAACCACCAATCAATTAATCAATCATATTCAGATTTAATGCAAGAAATAAGGGAAATAAAATAAACCGTGTGCAACTTTGGTCTTTTCAGTTATATTTGTACCAAAAAACCCTATTTTACAGTCAACCATTTGTAGCATGACATTTGGGACATGGTTGGATCCTTACTAACACCTTGTATTACATTGATATATCAAACAAAACAGGTCTTAAATCAAAAGGAAGTATTTATTAACATCTATTCATGCTTAAATTTATTTAAAAAAATATTTTATGTCTTCAGAAATAACATTACAAATTTCCGTCACAGAAGTAACCAGTGGGGTCAACTATTGTACACTAATTATTCAGTGAATAAAGCATGGCGGGGAATTACTTCTTTTTTTTTTATCAATATAAGCACTACATATGTCTGTATATTATGTCATTATTAATATGCTTCTCAGTATGAAATTATTTAATTCTGCTTAGATTTTTATTAAGCAGACTGTGTGGTGTCCGAAAGATGTGCTATGTCTGAACAACACTTGTGTTACTGCCATAAGACATAGCTTAATCATGGACTACACCTATTCTTTTTATCTCATCAATTTATATTTTACATAGATGTAAAGGGGAGATTTCCAGCTTTCATGTGCAAACAAAAAATGTTTAAAATTTGAATATTAGATTTTAACTCTCCATGTGATACGTCTGGCCAGTTTTCAGGAGAGTGACCAATATGTGCATTTAGATATCTTTCATTGTTCTTGGATTCTGACTACATGACAGACAATATTATTAGAAGGTTTGTCTCTACCTACTGTAATATGCTTTTAAGCGGGAGTAAAGCGGGCAGTTATGTAAATGATTGCAGTGCATGGACTTGCATCCGGTTGACCTGAATGGAAAGGCTGATCCTTACCTGGTCATCAAGTGTGGTCACAAAGAGAAGAACGACAAGGAAAACAAGCAGTTCAACACCCTCAACCCTGTCTTTGGCAAGTAAGTGGTGCATCACGTGATCACTCCCACCCGCTGTCCAGTCATTGATTCATCTCACTTCTCATTACATGATAATATCACCAACAACAAACAAATCAACAAAAATCAATATAGGTTGGGGAACGCTCATTCATGGTCATTGCTGGGGCTTAAGGAACCTCAGAGCACCCTCTCGCCCACCAACCCACGACGGCTCTGCCACTCACGCACCTCAGTCATTGGTTCGCCTCGCCACTCATCCTACCACACTTGGCCATTCAGGACTCACCACTCTCCTTCCACCCGTTTGCTGCATCGCAGCCAACTTCCTGGTCAGTCTGCACTTTGCCTCCAGCATGACCACTCCCTCTCCTCAACCACCAACACCTCCACATGATTGACCTCATATTAATTATCCAATCAGAATGAATTGGTTATAAAAAACACAAATACAAATCATATTTGTTATAATTATTTTCATGATTATTATGATACTCCTATGTTCTTTTACCATTGTACCTTATCTACTAATTGCATTATTACTCACTGTAGCTACTCATTGTAATACATATCTCCCTTTTCATTACATGACCTCCAATCTGTGTCAGTTCTACCAAGAACCTGTAGCTGAGACAGAGTTAAAGTCATGTTTCTTCCCATTCTTGCTTTCACGTTCTTTGAGCAATACGAAACTACCTGATCTTCCCGCGCCCCTCTCACCCACCCCTAAAATTACCAATAACCAACAAAGCCAAACACCAAATTTTAAATTAGTCTCAAATATTAAGTCTGCAAACAGGAAACTGACTGTTAACATCCCCAAAAACAAACAGAGTAACAAAGATCGACACTTGTTAAAAAGAACAATTGTCCATCTATTTTATTATAGCTTTGTTTAGTGTGTAGCAGCATTTGTCACTAGAGTTGGAAGGCCAGTGCATGAGCACTGACAATATCTCTTATTCAGATGAATAAAACCACTTGAACAAGCATAACCCCACAAGAATTGGTTGAGATATTGGTTCGCTCCTTATATTTATATTTTATGTATAATTAAAAAGGAAACCCTTCAATAATTCCCACAGGATGTTCGAGCTGGACGTGGTCTTCCCGATGGATTCCATTCTCAATATCAAGGTGATGGACTATGACGCGCTGAGCGCGGATGACCTCATCGGCGAAACCACCATCGACCTGGAGAACCGCTTCTTTAGCAAGTACCGCGGCAGCTGCAGCATCGCAAACAACTATGAACTGTAAGTGAAGGCTCGCACTGACACTGTAACCATGGTGATGGCCTGACCTCTCCCTCTGCTACCACCCATCAAGTCAGCTAGCTAGTTACGTATCCTTACGAAGCCTTGTTATATACCCTTAAATGCGTGCAGTAAAACCTTATTACTGTTGGATACAATTAATGTAAAATATTATACCTTTTATGTGAGTATAAATAATAAAGGCATTCAAACCAGTGTATTGTATTTCTTCTAATGCACTTTGAAACCGTCATATCTGTATTGCTGTAAATTCTGTATATTAACCTATGTTAATTATTTATCACTACAAATCCATCGCTCCCTCACTTAGTCGGAGCTGAAAAGAAAGAAAATATGTATATACATTATATACTAAAACACCCAATATCTCTAGAAAGAATAAACACTGAAACGTATAAAGTTGCAGTATGACTAAAGAAATATGTAGAATGTCACGATTTTCTATCTAGCCTGGACTGTCAGTGTCATTGTTTGGTTGGTTCTTGCGGTTAGTAAGAGGCTTTACCTCTTAGCAACATATAATGTTATACCAGGACAGGTACAGACTGACTTGAGGCAGTGTGCACTCATGGCGACTTTATAGTGCTGCCCCACTGGGATACCGTACCGTCAGCACCACGCCCCGATATCCTCCCAATATGCTGACAATATGGGCCAACTATCCCTACTACTACTAGTAATACCGAGCACCAGGCAATGTAGCAACTGAATTCAATAACTTTTATTCTGGAATATTACATTCATATGAAAAGAACTAGAACCTAATTGCTGGAAACTATAAGTATATGGAATATTTCTCCAATCCTGATGTATATTGTGTATACATCACTGCTCAGTGTAAGAATAATGTGACTGAGTTGGATATAGGGTCATGGTGCTGGCAGCCTGATTTCCCAGTGGGACACCACTATTAAGTCGCCATGAGTGTGCACTGTCACAAATTGGTACCCATCCTGATATGACCGTAGATGTTTCCAGGACGTAAAATGCCAACAACCAACCAACCAATCAACCTGTTCTTAACACACTGTACTAATACATTGCCCAGTTTAGCTATGCAAGATTAGTCTGGTTTGACTCGGCTGGGGATTGAAGCATACAGGTGAAGTAAACGCTCTACTGATTCAGGTTTACTTCATGAAAGTTTTCCTTGCACAATCTGATGGTCTTTAGTATCTCCCATATTTTCCAGATAAATATATCACAATGCAAATTATTTCAATTTGAACTTTTGTTTTAAAGGGTTAACTTGACCGATATTTGAAATAAAAATATGAAATAGACTCACATAACTAACAACGATAGGGTAGCACTTGATTATGCCTAGCAAACTGACATTTATATACGGCTTGTCTGAATCCAACTGACCAGACCCTGCATTAAAACTTACTACAACTTTTCCAACCCCCAATAGCCGATGTCTACTTTTTGTGCTGGGGGTTCGTTAAACAAACAAAGTTTCCAAAATTAACCAGACGGGATGGCCGAATGAGTTAGAGTGTCCGTCTCCCATGATTGGTAGATCGTGGGGTCGTGGGTTCGAACCCTGGTCGAGTCAAACCAATGACTTAAAAATTGATACTTGTCGCTTCCTAGCCAGGTGCTCGGCATTATTAGGATAGGGCAAGGAGCAGGGGAATGAGGAAGACCAATCGTCCACGATTGAAATTTTCCCTGCTTAAACAGCTACTGTACCAAAAACAACAACATAAAATGAATACAGAAGATAATTTGTGCTTACACTCTAAGTACCATGAAATACTCACATCTACCTGATTAATATTGATGTAGTCACATAACACTACTGTCGCCATATTGCTGTGGAACTTGTGGGTAACAGAATTCCATTGTGTTGTATGCTGCAAATTGTGCATTCAACAGTTATTCTATACCTTACGCTATATACAATGTTTGTGTAAAATAATTCCGAATTGATAAATGGCTGGAAGACTAGTATGATACTAGCTCACCACTGACAAAAGAATTTATTCAGCAAAATAAACAAATTTACCAAAGAAACCACCCACAAACAAAAGATTGTCTCGCAGGTTCGGGTACAACGCCTGGAGGGACCCTTTGAAGCCTACTCAGATCGTGGCCAAGCTGTGCAAGGAGCACAAGCTGGAGCCTCCGGTGTACGGGCGGACAGGTGACGTGACCTTTGTCGGACATACCTTCCATGCTGAGAGACAGATAGAGAACGAGCAGGGTGAGTGACGTCATCACGGGCTGAGGTATCGCCGGCAAATGTTCCACACGCGCCACTTTGATCCTCTCCAGGGTGCAGCTTTAGATTTAGACAAGAGAGGCCCTAGGCTATTTCACTTGTGATGCCCTTCCCAAAGGCCTATGACCGTGTCAAAAATATTATACACCTTGGCCTGACCCCCCCTTGATTTTGAGGCCTAAGCCTGTCCGACACTGCCATGGTGGATACATTCTGGGCACTACTGCTGAAGAGTGGTAGTTGTGTTTCATTATGCGCAGTTTTGTTTGATCCCAGTAAGTGAGCGATTTTGAGTAATTGCCATGGGTGTCTCATCCAATTACAGGTTGACGACCGCTTGGTGAGCGGTCACTGAGTGGGCGGCAATGCTATCGCGACTGCTCATCGACCATTAGGTGACCGCTCGCCGACCGCATCTTTGAATCAATGTAGCGAGTCGGTTGGTCGTAAGATGGTCGCAGGTGAATGCTGGCCGTGATGTGACTGGAGCATTATGCACACTCATGGCGATTTTATAGTGCTGTCAATGGAGCTATCCTCCATTGACTTCATGCAGTACGAGTGCCATTTGGCCATGCAGAAGGCACCCCTGTATCAAAGTAACACGTGTGAACTACATGCATGCACCTAAATGCACGTCAGGGAATATTGACACTGTCAACCGTCAGTTCAGGGCACGTTGACCAACACATTTAATTTTAATTTAATTTAATTAAGGTAGGCCTCTTACTACCGGACCCAGCCAGAGAAAGTAGTCTTTAGCATCTGTATTGTAAGTTGTTGCTGAATATGAAGTAGTTAAATAATAAAGATAATAAAACTAAGCTATGAAGAGCAGCTGCAGTGAATGAGCTACTGCTGAGTTGATGTGGCCTGCACAGTGTGCTTGGCCCTGTGCTGAGCTGCTCCTCTGTCTGACAGTTAGGTTGCACTGCTTGCCCTGAGCTGCTCCACTGTCTGACAGTGAGATTGTGAAACCTGCACCAAGCTGCCCCTGTCTGACAGTGAGATTGTGAAACCTGCACCGAGCTTCTCCTCTGTCTGACAGTGAGATTGTGAAGCCTGCACTGAGCTGCTAATCGGTCTGACAGAGAGATAGTGAAGCCTGCACTGAACTGCTCCTCTGTCTGACAGTGAGATTGTGAAGCCTGCACTGAGCTGCTCCTCTGTCTGACAGTGAGATTATGAGGCCTGCACTGAGCTTCTCCTCTGTCTGACAGTGATATTGTGATGCCTGCACTGAGCTGCTCCTCTGTCTGACAGTGAGATTGTGAAGCCTGCACTGAGCTGCTCTTCGGTCTGACATTGAGATTGTGAAGCCTGCACTCAGCTGCTCCTCTGTCTGACAGTGAGTTTGTGAAGCCTGCACTCAGCTGCTCCTCTGTCTGAGAGTGAGATTGTGAAGCCTGCACTCAACTGCTCCTCTGTCTGACAGTGAGTTTGTGAAGCCTGCACTCAGCTTCTCCTCTGTCTGACAGTGAGTTTGTGAAGCCTGCACTCAGCTGCTCCTATGTCTGACAGTGAGTTTGTGAAGCCTGCACTCAGCTGCTCCTCTGTCTGACAGTGAGATTGTGAAGCCTGCACTCAGCTGCTCCTCTGACAGTGAGATTGTGAAGCCTGCACTCAGCTGCTCCTCTGTCTGACAGTGAGATTGTGAAGCCTGCACTCAGCTGCTCCTCTGTCTGACAGTGAGATAGTTTCTTTTTTTAATTTCTTTTTATTGACGAGGTATTTACTCTGCCCATAATGTATAAGCTCCTGTCAGGGTGCTTGTTTTCAACGCTGGACAGCTGTGGTGCTGTCTAGATCTGTTCTTTTGCCCAGGAGTGTTTACCTGTGTCTGCTCGGGTCAGCCTTCTGCAATTTTGGTTGTTAGTAATAGCCTACGTTAGTTTTTTTTGTAATTTTCCAGTTTTGTTGTCTAGTCTGAGTAATGATACCTTAGCCTATTATGTACATCTACTTGGGTGACATGCAGGCTTGTGGGAGAGGATCCCGTTCCATTCAGATGTTTTGCTATTTGTTACAGCATCCTTTCACTGAACTGCTCCTCTGTCTGTAGGTGAGATCGTGATGACCGAGGAGCTGATGGCACTGGAGTTGCTGAAGAACTGGCGTAGCGTTCCACTCGGCTTCCCACTGGTACCCGAGCACATAGAAACGCGGCGTCTGTACAACCCAGAGACACCTGGCGTCGAGCAGGTGAGTCACACAGTTAGTGAAGATAATGATGCTGATGGTAAGGCCATATGCTGAGTAGAATTATAGGGGTGGAAATTACGGCTTTAAAATAATTCATGAATAGTACGTATCGCATGATATGTGTAACCAATTATATCAGGAGCATGTGACTTGAAATATATTAAATAAAAAGTACAGTAAAACCTCTCTAGCCGACCACCTCCACAGCTCGACCACTCCCCTATATCGATCGCTTTATTTGGGTCCCACCAATATCATTGTAACTATATTCTAACTCCCTAAACCGACCACCTGCCTAAATGGACCACACCAAGTCGGTCCGAAGGTCGGTCGATTTAGCGAGGTCTTACTGTATGTGAATATTAAAGCTCGATATTGTCATACTGTTTTCTTAATACTGATTTTTTTAATTTCTTTGGGATTCTTAAGGGGATAGCTGCCACACCCTTAGAGCATACAACCCTTTGAAATAGGTGGTGGTTAATAGCCGTTTATCCCTTATTCACATTTTAAAAAAACCTCATGTTCATGTATTCTATTAATATTTGTGTGCCATCTCATGTTTCCAGGTACCTCGTATTCCCATTTAAATACTGACCAGGCTCAGTGCTGCTTAACTTTATTAATTGAATGAGAATCGGCGTTTTCAATATTGAGTATTAGCATGTTTCATTTCTCTGTATAAGTATATTTATTACCTTTTTAAAAATCATTAGCGTATTGGTTTAGTATAATATAGTCTCGAACCAATGAACACCTCTGCATATACAGATACAACATAATGACGTATCCATTATTACTACGACAATATTTGAAATGATTATTTAAATCTTATATAAATATATTAACCGTCCATATGTGTTACAATTGTTACTGTTTTAATATCCAGGGCCGCCTACAATTGTGGGTAGACATGTTCCCCAAAGACCAGCCTGCGCCGACCCATACCGTAGATATTACAGCCAGAAAACCAATCGAGTGAGTCATAGTCGTCCTAACCGGAATACTACAAAACAGGAGAAAGTGACAGAAATGTGAAATGTAAAGACTATTGACAACTTGTGTAGAAGGATACGCGTTAAACTACAAGCATAGGTCTCCAATGAAATACATTGTTATTGTTAAATAACGCAATACATTAGTTTTTGAAAATTGAAAAGGATTTGAAGGAAAATAAATGGGCTGACAGACTCTGTGACAGGCGGCCAGATCGCATCGTGGTTGGTATAGGGCCTAGACAATACCTCTGAATAACAATAATGTTCTAATAAATCAAGACTTTCTAGTAACGCAACACAATAAGTGATATATATATATATAGGCCTACTTATGTAATCCAGTACTGTAGTTCACTTATGCATTGTATATGCACCTACATATCCAGTAGAGTGTGGGATAGTGTTCATAATGCATCTTTTATAATTACAAAACGTATTTTATATCAATAATAACCCTTTCAAAGAGTATGTTACTACTAGAAAGATAACCAGCTGTGCCCCACCCCTACTAATGCCTACCATACTAGTCTAACTTAGTTACCTCCCCGCATGTGTTTCTATTTTTCTTATCTTGTTCTTTAACTATCATTCATGTAACGATGTTTTGCTTATTTTCCTGTAATTGTCTATTTGTATATTGTTGTAGATTTGTTTACTGTGTAGAGGCAATTGTGATTAGGGCTGGAAGACCAGTGCATTAGCACTGACAACATGTTATTCAGAGGAATAAAAACACTTGAACAAAAAAAAAAATAATAATGTTGTTCCGGGAGTTCCCGCAACCCGAAGTTGGCGCTGGTCTCCCACCGTCACCCTCGGTTCTGCCTAGTGCAGTGGTTGCATAGAGGGCGCCATTTCAACTGTCAGTTGCACCTTCTTGCCTCCCATCAACCTCTGCCAAACATCATCACTTGCGGTCTTTAAAGCTGCATAGTCCTCTGAAAGCGTACAAGTTTCTACAACAAAGCACTTGCCTAATACCTGATCCTACATATCGAAATATGATACTTATGCAATTATTAAAAATTGTTTGCTGCATAGAAGGAATATAAGATGGATGTAATTGAAGTTGCCACTGCTGCAAGCTATCCAAGCATATAGTGTTCAGCATTTCAGTGTGGACACCAAAACGATTTCAGATGTATCTTCAAAATTAGTAATTGTAATATAGGTTACACAAAACCAAACCAAACTAAGGTATACTATTACAATGAATCTAATATATTTATTTGTAAAATATGACAAATGCCCAAAACCATCAGTCTATGGAACATTATAGGGAATTTAATCAGCTTGTTAACTTGTTAAAGAGGTGTCACTGTTTAATAATAATATCGTGGACTGTGCATACTCCGACAGGTACGCATTGCGATGCATTATCTGGAACACAGATGAGGTGGTGCTGGAGGACACCAACCCGCTCACTGGGGAGGCCTCATCCGACATCTTCATCCGGGGCTACATGCGCGGCATGGGGGAAGATGACCAGTGCACCGACGTACACTACCGGTGTGTATATCTAACCTGTCACATACTTACATGGTACATGGGGGAGGACAGCCAGTGTACAGATATGCACTACCGGTCTGTATATCTAACCTGTCATATACTTACATGGTACATGGGGGAGGATGACTAGTTGCCAGACATGCACTACCGGTGTGTATATCTAACCTGTCATATACTTACATGGTACATGGGGGAGGATGACGTGTGTACAGACATGCACTACCGGTGTGTATATCTAACCTGTCACATACTTACATGGTACATGGGGCAGGACGACTAGTGTACAGACATGCACTACCGGTGTGTATATCTAACCTGTCACATACTTACATGGTACATGGGGGAGGACGACGTGTGTACAGACATGCACTACCGGTCTGTATATCTAACCTGTCACATACTTACATGGTACATGGGGGAGGACGATGAGTGTACAGACATGCACTACCGGTGTGTATATCTAACCATCACATACTTACATGGTACATGGGGGAGGACGACCAGTGCACATACATGCACTACCGGTGTGTATATCTAACCTGTCACATACTTACATGGTACATGGGGGAGGACGACGTGTGTACAGACATGCACTACCGGTCTGTATATTTAACCTGTCACATACTTACATGGTACATGGGGGAGGACGATGAGTGTACAGACATGCACTACCGGTGTGTATATCTAACCTGTCACATACTTACATGGTACATGGGGGAGGACGACCAGTGCACAGACATGCACTACCGGTGTGTATATCTAACCTGTCACATACTTACATGGTACATGTGAGAGGACGACGTGTGTACAGATATGCACTACCGGTCTGTATATCTAACATGTCATATACTTACATGGTACATGGGGCAGGACGACTAGTGTACAGACATGCACTACCGGTGTGTATATCTAACCTGTCACATACTTACATGGTACATGGGGGAGGATGGCCAGTGTCCAGACATGCACTACCGGTCTGTATATCTAACCTGTCACATACTTACATGGTACATGGGGGAGGACAGCCAGTGTACAGTCATGCAATACCGGTCTGTATATTTAACCTGTCATATACTTACATGGTACATGGGGCAGGACGACCAGTGTACAGACATGCACTACCGGTGTGTATATCTAACATCTCTTTTTCTTTTTTTAATCATTCTTGGTGTCCGCTTAGTGATGAATTTCTGTTGAAAATATTTGTATTTTAGATGGTAACTTTATTTTCTTGAAGTTAATGTCAGCTAATTGAAAGCTTTTCAGTTTATCTGAACAATGGCTTCTCGTACATGTATCACATTTTGGTAACCAGTATTGTATTTAAACATATATGGACATAAATTCATTTGAAGTCTATCTAGATATGGGATACTGTTTCATGTGAACTATATTCCTAGGCTTTACGCTAGGCTATAGGCTAGGCGCTTAAGCCTACCATGGCCTTGCATAAGAAATTCAGCTAATAATGAGACTTTAAAAGACCAATCATTTTATTTGATGTGTTGTGTTTATGCATCAATTGAAGGAATGGGGCAAGATGCTCCCTGGTGGGCCACTTACCCCATGGGGGTAAGTGGCCCACCAGGACAAGTGTTCCTTAGCCGCTGTCGTATTGGCCACTCGTGGCTTACACATGCTGAATGTATTGGGTGTCAGTCCCCGCTGACACTCAAACACATTTGACTAAGTTGCGTTGATTTGTTGGCCCTGTGCCAACAGTTCTACACTGCAGACAGTATGCATGACCTTTTTACTAAGGTAAAACAGGAAAAACATTTTAGCCTTTTTGAGGGCAGCTGGACTGTACCATCTGATATAGTTTACTAAATAGATTCTATCAATTATTAATAAAACTTTTCTTTTTCTATTGGAATTTGTTTCCCTTGACCACAATTATATGATTGTGAGCTTTCTACTTTGATGTGTGTCTATTGGCACATAATTGATTGTCTGCTTTTACATGTAAAAGCGATGGTTTGAACAAAAAACAAACATTTCTCGCCGTGAATATGGCCTATGCTGCCGGCACGGTGTAAAGCAACCACCAATCAATCAATCAATCAACCCATGGGGGAGGGGGGGGGTCATCTTTCCCCAGGTATGGGGTAAGATGCCCCCTTTAAGAACTTTTGCAGAAAGTGCTCTGGCTCCTTGTGACTCCTGCACCACTCATTGATGAAGTATCCTACAGGAAGTGCCTCCCATGGTCTATCAACTCTAAATGAACCAACCTCATGGTATTCACAGTTTCGACACAGGGTGCTTTTTCCCTTAGGGGGGCGTCTTGCCCGTGCTACTCGAAACATTAAATGTCTTATGGACATAAAGCACTTAAAAGACTTCCAATTCCAGTGGGATAGGGACTACATATAGAATTCCGCACTGATCATTCAGGTAAGGAGCCTCATATACAGGTCGGCATGAATAGGGTGATTCATCTGAGAATGTAGATAGTATAATGGTTAGGACACTAGTCCCAGAAATGACTCTCAGGCAAGGAGCCTCATAGTCATAGACAGGTAGCCATAGATAGAGTGATTGCATCAGATAATGCAGATAGTCTAATTGTTAGGACACTAGTCCTAGCATGGCAAGAAGTGTGTGTTTGATTCCCGCTCTGGGCGCAATGTTCTCTTTGGTTGCACCACCCCCTCCCTGACAGTAGCATTAAAGCGAGGGTGATAACATACAAATGCATACATATGCAGTAACGCATCAACCTATATTATTACATCTATTTGAGGGGGTAATCGTCAGATCATAGTTCCATGAAGGACGGAAGCATGCCCTGTATAACGTTTTAAATAATATTGGTTTAACCGTTTTATTTTATATTGATATATATTTGTATATTTGATATATCTTTGTATATTTTATATACTTAATACGCCGTGAATATGGCCTATGCTGCCGACACGGCGGAAAGAAATCACCAATCAATCAATATACTTAATATAGTTTATATAATTTATTGGTGTATATATGTTTGTATATTTTATATACTTTATATATTTGAGATAATTTCTTGAGTTTATTTATTCCATATATTTATCTGTTATTATTTACATTATTGTTGGTGTGGAAGACAAACTTTACAAACTGCAAGCTTTGCAATACAAGTTAAGCTCCCAACTTGTATTACTGACCTACATTCTGCTGCTGCAGGTCGCTGGACGGGGAGGGCAACTTTAACTGGCGGTTTGAGTTCCCCTTTGACTACCTGAAGGCCGAAGAAAAGATCCAGTACAGCAAAAAGGAGTCGATATTCAGCATGGATGAGACTGTCATGAAGGTGCCGTGTAAGCTCACCCTCCAGGTGTGGGACGCAGATCTCGTCTCGTCAGATGATTTCCTCGGTTAGTTACAAACTACATTTTACATTTGTTGATTAAAGTTGCATAGTCTGATGGTTTTGAGTTTTGGCCATTTTTCTGAGATAAATATATTAAATTGATTGCTATAATCCAACTTACTTTAGTTTGAAGTATCCCTTTATCTTAAATGGCTAAGTTTCGGGATATTTGAAGTCCAAATATGTCAAATTAGTTGTGGCAAGCACGCCAAAGCTCTGACACCATACGCTTCAGCAGTCACAAGTTCTATTAAATTGACTCAGTGTTCCATTATATGTGGTAACAAATGCTTAATAAGTGTATCACTATATAAGTTAGATATTCTAGATAATTGTTTTTGTTTTGAAAATTTGATGCTTCATCAGACTATGCAGCTTTCAGCAGAGGAAATGTCAATCACGTAGAATTGGGGTTCTTCGTTCCACTGCTCTTTACCCTAATCTCAGTACTGCCAGATGCCAAGCTAGCTGGTAACAGGTATGTATAACTTTTGAAGTCATTGATTTGGCTCGAGCAGGGTTCAAAACTGGGATTTGAATCCGACATCCAACCAAATAGAAAGCAGTTGCTCAGGTCTTTCAGCCATACCGTCTGGTTTGTATTTCTATTCACTTGAGAACTATTTATCTTGTTTTGTGCTGTGGTGTTTCTTGTTAAATGTTTACTTAGTTTTAATGTATTGCAATGAGAGAAATGTTGATTAAGGTGCATACAAATAATGTTAGCATCCTACACAATTAATGTGTTCCTCATTTGACTAAAGTTTCATTTAATTTGCATTAAGTCTGCTTTTTATCAGAGGATTCTTTATCTAATTAAAATTTAATTTAATTTAAGGATGCATTTGATATCACATAATTTCTTATCGAGTAAAGTTTAATTGAATTTAGCATGCAGTCAATATGTTTACCTTACCAGAGAATTGTTTTATTTGATGAGAGAAAATAGTTGACCATGTATGCATATCGAGGAGAGCGATTGGAAGTTTGTCAATGATATTAATGCTTTGCTGTATTTAATTAAATGAAGTGTTTAATTGATGTACTCCTGTGGCATGTATGTATTGGTGGGTTCTTATAGTACAGTATATCTCCCTAAATGTGCATCCCACTTGCTTACTTATGACAATTCAAACCTTCAACTAATAGGATCGATATGCTTGGACCTCAACCGGATGCCAAAGCCGACCAAAGACTCAAAGAATTGCACCTTGAAAATCATAGGGCCCGAAGCGCCCAAGTTCAACCTGTTCAAGCAAAAGAGGTGCAAAGGGTGGTTGCCCATGTTCGCTGATTCAAAGCCAGAGAATGATGATGATGATGAGGACGAAGATGAGGAGGAGAAAGGACCTAAGTTAATAGTAAGTTATATACTACTGCGCTGTATGATGGTGTCATTTAAGCTCGGTAAATTGGGTCATTGTAGGGTTCCGCAAGTACAAGTTATTCAATATATGGTGCTTATATGCAATTCGGGCCCCTCTACTCTCCGGTGTACTGCCGCTCACCATGCACGCTAGATGGCACCACCTTCAGGCTCAGGTGCGTATGGGTCTTACAGATGTATCTATTTCCTCCGTGCTGTGCATGCTCTACGTATTGCTGAACAACCCACCAAGTCTCACCCTGCATACCCGTTCTCGTGTGTTAATATACCAATGTGCTCACTATCCAAATGCTATTATACTCCTATATCGATGACCTAAATTGCATCTCAACATCCCTTGTCGGTTACACACTTAAGCATATGAGCCTCTGTTAAGCCTCTGACCTCTGACTTCTCCACAGGGTAAAGTGGAAATGGAGATTCACCTGATGACCAAAGAGGAAGCTGAGAAATCTCCTGCTGGCCTGGGCCGAGAGGCTCCCGAGCAACTCCCAGATCCAAAGTACGTCCAACTCATCATATATAATTATATCTATATTTATATATATATAAATATATTTATATATATGTTGTAAAGTTTATTATGGATCATATGTGTTATTTACATTTGCATAACCAATTATATATGACATGTATATGTTACTTATATTTGCATAATAAATTGTCCACTCTATGTGAATTACACATAATTTAGTTAGAAATGTATATCTATACTATATGCTTTAATATGCGAATATAAAACAAATATAAATAACAAATATGATCTTTTTACTTATATTCACGTATCAAATTCCATATCATATATATATGCTGTATAAATTAGTATATGAATATAAATAGCAAATACGATCTTTTATCCATTGTTTTATTTATCCGACTATACAGGCTAACATACTGTCCTGTAGTTTATCCCGGTAGTAGCGCCACCTACGGCAGACTACCACACTAGAACCCGGTAAACTGTGACGCCATATACTCGCCGCTGTCTATACTGGAACACACACTAAGCATATTGATGAGGATGCTCTCACTGACAATCATCTTACTACAAGACATTTCATGAATGCAGCAAACTTAATTTGTTGCTGCATTTTGAGAAAGCATGTTATTTTGATCATGGATTTTTGGTGTCTAATTTTGAATGCATGATTTCTGAGGTGATCGCCTTGAATGATTTCCCTTTTCTTTCCATGTGTTTATTGTCTGTGTAATTGTCTATTTATAATGTTGTACTCATCTAATTGCTTGATAACTGATAAACCCCTAAACTGCTTTGGAATGTTTCAGCGCGTTTTCTGCATTACATTTTTTTTTGAAGCCCTCAATTATTTTGATGAATTTGCAAATTTGAAGCTTTGTCTCTTTTGTCATGTTCTATTATTCTGTGAGAATTTCTTTACAGGCATGCGCATTGACTGAAATGACCTTCACCTTTGCAGCTCATCTATGACCTTCTGTTTCTGACATTGATCACAATATCTATTCACAACAGTCACAAACTCTGACCTGCATATCATATAGATTGTATGTGTATAATTTTTGAATCAATTGTGGAAAGAAGACTTAGTGCCTTAGAAAATAATTCCAGGCTTTAGCATCGAGAAGTTGAAATATCAAATTCCATAATAATGAATCCAGACAATCCAATCTAATTTAGTGAAATAGTAATTTAGTAGAGGATAGTAAAACAGTCTCAGTATTGTTCGAGGAATTACAGTGAAGGTTGTAAATATTACATAGTATGTAGTACATAATATCTAATATCTTATACATACAGTTAATCCAGATCATCAAATTTAATTCAGTGAAAAAGGTAATTTAGTAGAGGGATATAATACAAGCTCAGTACTTTTCCGGAATAATCGTAAAGTCTACATACATTATATATTCGTCTATATTATCAATTTTAATTATTAATTAGTATATATATGCAGTTGGTCTATATTATCAATTTAATTCACTAGAAGAATAACAATAGAATAGTAGTCAAATAACGTTATAGTTGTTCAGAAATCATAGCGAATGCTGGATATATTATATATTATAGTGCAGTTGTATATAGGTAATTAATATAAGTCGTCAATTTTAATTCAGTGGAAAAAATAAGGTAGTAGATGGCTGCTACAATAACTTAATTAGGAGGGTAGTAAACCAAGATAATCACTGCACAGGAATCATTGTGAAGGCTGTATATATTACGTTAATTCACCTCGTTCTCGTACTCCTGGCTAATTATAGCACAGTGAGAGGTAGGTGTACCCTAAATCCAGCACAAGGAGTTAACCGGCTCCCCAAGACAGATGTGTGCACGGGTCTCGGGAGTTTCTGGTGCCTGGCATTTAACCTTACGAGCATACGGTTAGGAAATTACATACGTCTACCATTGGATTATGGACATTGTTAAACTTCATATGGTTGGAAATTTATTAGGAATTGGATACGGTTACCGTAGGAAATTCGACTGAAAGTACAACACTGCTAGTCAACCGGAACAGAACATTCTAGACCGTTCACCGGCCTCAGACCAGGGCGGAGCCGGCCCACCGATTCACCACTACCGTTGGATTATTGATATTGTTAAACTCCATAGATTTGTTAACCCAACAGCATACAGTTCGGAATTGCATACAGTACCATTGGATTATTGACTGTGAAAGGTCCAAATTGTTGGCAACCTTTTTAAGGTGTAGTTTTATGGATAGCAAATTACTATTTGGTAGTTTTTTCTAAATTGTTGGCCACAGGCAGTAGGAGCCATAAACTGAGGCTGTCGCTGGGGAAGATTCTGCTTCAGGGGAATACTACGCAGGCTCAGTTCATACTCCACTGCCCTGCATCACATGGTGACTCACAAGACAGCAAGGGGGCGTCAACCGATGCCGGCGTCTTCCGACGTCTGCGTCACAAGACTACTACTATCCTACTACTACTCCTTAGCCACCCCCCCCCCCCTCCAGCATAGACAACTCGGTTTGTGCCGAGGGAACCAGGCATTAGGTTTCTTCCAATATTCAGGGAGTAAATGCCTCCCTGGTCCTCGCCATGAATATGGCCTATGCCGCCTACACAGCGTAAAGCAACCACCAATCAATCAATCAATCAACCTCCCTGGTAAGCTGACAACTGACAACGAGAGTGGGTGTCTCTCCTAAATTTACATAGCTTTGTGTCTCTATGGTCCAAAATACTATTCTGGTTTAATTGTGGAATATTTTGGTTAGCACTGTCGTGAGTCAGATTTGCATTGTAGCGAATAGTTTATTGGCTTTGGCTATTACGCCCCTCGTTATACAATGGCAGACCCACAGTTGCTTATAAGACAGTTTGCGAACCAGTTACGCAATCGTCTGAGGAGGAGGCGTCAACGACGACACGGTTGGTCAACCGGAACGGAACCATCTAGACCATTTTCCGGCCTCGGACCAGGGCAGATCTGCCCCACCAATCATTGACCCTGAGCTCAATGCAAGACTAGAACAGCTGATAGCTATGAAGTTACAACGACAGAGCTGCGTGGCCCTCTCACTATGTGTATGTGCCTGGTGTGTTAAGGAACTTGAAGTTGTGGGTGTGATTCCTGATTGAGTCAAGTAAATTGTGATTTCACTATTACTTCATGGCAAGTCAACCGCTCAGGATAATGCACAGCATTTGATCTCGGATAGGGAGTAGGGTGACGACTCAGTGAGATCCCCAGTCACTACTTATGTGCAGTTCTCAACATCTCGGAGGGAGATGGCATTAGTGAGAGTTCACTCAGTCCTGAGGGATGCTCCATTGGTTAGGTTGACATATTCAAACCTACGGAGGTGATTTCCCAAGCTGGGGAAATACTCAGGGATTAAAGGAGTCAAGAATTGGTTCCTTAAAGAGATGGATTCTATCTAGTGCTTAACGACCATATAAAGCGATTCAAGACTGCCATGCTTTCGATGCAGTCAGCAGTCTTATCAGCCATGGTGGCGATTATTTCCATGACCTACCATGTCACTGGAGGGAAGATTTACCTCCTTGGTGGATGGTATGAGTGATGGACTTGCTATGTTGGCAGCTGCAAGTAGTTCGCCAATTTTAAATGTTGAAAACGTTTACACATACGTGACTACGGAGGCAGGTAAGGGGTGACATGCTCCAAGAAGGTCAAAGACAAAGCAGATAAAGAGTTTACACTATTAAAGGTAAGACTTGGGATGGTAAGCTAATGTTTGGTGTTCAGCTACATACTACCCCTAAGGACCAAAACCACTACATCAGGGCCCTCAGCAGCAGCCTCAACGAGGCGAGCAAGGGTTCCACAGAGGAGGCAACAAGTAGGCATAGCTACAGACTCTCCTAATCACAAGATTTGGTAATACTTAATCTTTCTCGCTGTAGCAGTTACGACGGTATTACTTGTGGAAGCGACACTCCATTCTGGTAATCGGTATCTCCATTTACACGCAAGGTTTAATTTTTTTAATAATTAACAAATTATAAAATGTCTGTCTCAAAAATATTAAGAAGTTTGTTACTACCTGCTTAATTACCCATTAACAGGAATTATAATTATACTGTCAACTTTGAACTATATAATTTCAAACTTTCGGTTGAAGTCGAGGCTGGCAGTAATTTATTATGATAAGTGAATAAAACTACAAATATAATTACTGATGCCATTATATATGTAATTAGTATAATAATAATGGATGGTTTGAGTAAAGTGGTTAGAGGTTAAAAGGACATCCCTGTTTTCCTTTTTTATATAACTGCCATCATGTGTATGGAACTAGAATATATGATTACAGTAATTTGGTTAATTACGCAGTAAGAATAGCAGAGAATTACGACTATTACGGAATTAAAGTTGAGATTTTTACTAGGTCCATTAATTTTGGCATGCTTATTAAAATTATCTGAGATATCCAGGCGGAACCAGCAGTCCTCCAAAGCAGTAAGGCTACTCAGATGGCGCAAAACACCAGGACAGGGTGAACTAAGCAGCAGTTTGCCCCTCTTGGGGGCATCCCTTTGCTCAGGAGGCATCTGTCACCCTTGGGCATCGACAAGGTTACTCTATGGAGGGTAACAGGAACCTGTAAAACTCTATGCACATTACATTAAAAAGTGGCAATTTTTATGTACACTTCCAAATAATTGACTGTTTACGCCATCGATTAAATAAATGCTTAGATTCCTTCGTTCATTAGAAAATGAGGGTTGGGGTTCAGGGTCCTCTAAAGTAAAGGTCACAGAGGCCAAACTGTATTAGCTTTGAACATTGATAGACTGGAGTTATCAAGAGAAGAGGCAATTTTCGACCTCAAACAACTTTTGAAATCAAACAGGACAGGAGACCCATTGTCCTCAGTCACATTAACTGCTTTTCCTGAAGATAGGAAGCTGTGTGTAGTTAGAGCTATTAAATATTACTTTGTTCATACTGAGAAAATTAGGAAAAGCAAACAATTGTTGCTTAGCTTTTTTAGGCCTCATGGACCTTTTTCTAGAGACACACTTACGAGTTGGACACCCAGAGTGCTAAAATTAGCAGGAATAGACACTTCCTGTTTTGGTGCCCACTCCACGAGAGGGGCAGTTGTGTCCAATGCAAGGAACCTAGGTGTTCCGATTAACACTATTCTTAAGAATGCAGTTGGACGACTTCCATTGCTTTTGCTACAAATCATAACAAGAGTGGAGAAGACCAATATGGCTACAACTTTGCTTAGGCATTAAGAGTTGTTGGATAAATAAATTGGCTCAAGTTAGTAATCAAAATTATGTCTACGTAAACCTCTCACTATGCTTAATTAACCAGGAGTACGAAAACGAGGTGAAATAGATTAATTATGTGAGTGCTTAAGTAGTACAGTTAACACATAATTGGTGTTTCACCAAGTTTGACGACTCGGCTATTTGTAAGACAGTCCCACCCAACCCAACCCAGGGTGGACGGACAGTGCTCTTACTGGACTGGAAGATTACTATTGTGCTACATATTAATCTTTTGCCAGTCATTGGATCAGGCATAATTTTGAGTAAGGTTAGGTCTAGGGTGCTGGATTTGGGGTACGCCTACCGCTCACTGTCCTACAAATAGCGGAGTCCTCGAACTCGGTGAAACACCAATTATGCATTAACTGTAAGTACTCCCATGATTAATCTATATATTATATAGTATATATACAATTAATGTAGGTCTTCAATTTTAATTCAGTGGAAAAATGAATTAAGAGAAACGTAATTGCAGTACAGGAATCATTGTGAAGACTGTATATATTATATAGCATATAACATATAGTATATATGCAATTAATTTAGGTCAGCAATTATAATTCAGTGAAAGAATCATGTCCTCATTTGCTGACTGCGTCCTTGTGAACCTGCCCGTCGTTTCAGTCGTCCCGACTCCTCATTCCTATGGTTCTGCAGCCCGTTAAAGGCCCTCAAACACGTTGTCTGCAAGGTGTACAAGTGGGCCATCATAAAGGGCATCATACTCAGTCTGCTCATGGCCCTCGTCGCCCTCTTCCTCTACTCTATCCCGGGCGCCACGGTCACTAGGATCGTGGGCTGACCACTCACTGACCACTCACTTACTGACCACTCCTTCTGGGTGGTAGTCAATACTACTCTACACTAAGGTGACTGAGTTTCTCAGAAATTATATATATATAATAAATACTTTCTTTTTTACTACATTATTTACTAATTTTTCGTTCGGTGGAGGAATGTGGTTAATATTTTCAATTCTATCAGGAGCAAATGGGTTTTCAATTCAAATTTCTTCTGGACGAATTAAATTGAGTTTCTATTATTTCCACAGGGATTATTTACCAGTCTCACCAGATATATTTCGATTCCATTGCTACTATCCATTGTGTATTCAAAGTCTTCTAGATATACCGGATGTATTGTGTATTCAGGAGTGAGTGTCAGGGGTCACCAGCAGGGGGCGCAGTGTCTCTCCGCCGAATTACGGGCAATGGAAACATTACCAATGCTATCCTCATGATCTTGCCATAATGGCCGAATCGGTAGAGCGCAAGCCTCCCGTGCGGAAGGTCGGGAGTTCAATTCCCGGTCAAGTCAAACTAATGACTTACAAAATTGATATTTGTTGCTTCCTAGCCAGGTGCTCAGCATTATTACGATAGGGCAAGGACTGGTTGGCTCGGTCTCAGGATAACATGACTGAGTGGGATATCAGGTCAGTGTGATGGTAGCCTGGTCTCCCAGTGGGGCAGTACTATAAAGTCACCATGAGTGTGCACTGTCACAAGTCGGTCCTCGTCCTGATGATTTACCAGGACACAAAAGTCCAACAACCAACCAATCAGTATGATTCTTCCATGTGGTTCTTTCATCTGATTCGTCTATAACCTATCATTTTCGCATTTACCGTCTTAAATTATGTCGGATATTTCGAGCATGTGCAGATTTAAAGGTGCATAATCCGATGGTCTTAAACTTCTGTACCATTTCTTAGGATAACTATATTAGATCGATTACAATAAGCTACCTTATTTTAGTTTCAAATAACCTATATTTTTATTGCTTACCTTTTGAGTTATTTGAGGTAAAAACATCGAAAGTTAATATTGGTGTACACACCAAAATGCTTAACCTAGGCTTTGTTTACCAATTTGCGAGCATATTAGTGTAGTACAGGAGTATCAAACTGCAATGTATATTTACTGAGTGAACCAGTATCTAAATGTGTTATATAAGAGTGTAATCTAGATAAGTGTTCTGAAAATTTGAAGTTTTTATTGGATTATGCAGCTTTAAGATTACCATTATTATCCATTGCATGTCCTTAGGCTTACTTCTCATTATATTCATCCATACTATGTTATCACCTTCATTCTCCCAAATATTATTTTACTTGCCTGCTCTGGATTTGCATTTTACAGCCTTTGCTTTGTCTGAATAAATAAAGCCTATTAATTTACAATCGCCTCCTTCGCCTTCACATTTCAGTCGCCCGAAAACCTCATTCCTTTGGTTCTTGCAGCCTTTTAAGGCGTTTAAGTATATCATATGGAGGAGGTACAAGTGGCACATACTTGCAGGCATCCTGGTTGTTCTTTTCGCCCTCTTGGTGGCGCTGTTCATTTACACGGCCCCCGGGGCTGTGGTCAATCATTTCCTTGGCTGAGTCAGAAGCATCATCAGTCTACCTTCTAAACCACACGTTGGACCTCACACAGTGGTAATGATGGTACAGATATGAGTGAAAGGCAATCTTGCATGTATCTGATTGGTTGGCTAATAGTTGTGTATTGTATTATATTTGAGAAGCAAATCTGAATATACAACAGTGAATGGGTACTATATCAGCGACAAGAAGTAATCCCTTGCCTCCAATTTATTAGCAGAATGAAATGCAAAGCTGCCATTTAAGCTATCGTTATGATGCCATGCTGTACATACATGATTGTAACCAGATCTGGTGGCCTGGTCCCCTGGCTTTTCCCACAGAGCTGATTTATTAAAATATTGCAAAAATATTTCCATTAAGTAGGTCCCCCCTACTCCTAAAATATTTGTATTAAGGACACAATGTATTAGTTTTCAAACATTGCAATACATTTCAAGAAAGTTATTGTGATCAATGATATGCCTAGGGTATAGTAGGTATGGCACATTCCCTGGGCGCCACTTGAAGGCGGCGCTACTTGAAGTGGGGCACTACTTAAGGCGGGCACCACTTGAAGGGGGCACTATTTAAGGTAGGCACCACTTGAAGGGGGCGCCACTTGAAGTGGGCACTACTTAAAGCAGGCGCCACTTGAAGTTGAAGGGGCTGCCACTTAAAGTGGGCACTACTTAAAGTGGGCACTACTTAAAGCGGGTGCCACTTGAAAGAGGCGCCACTTAAAGTGGGCACTACTTAAAGTGGGCACTACTTAAAGTGGGTGCCACTTGAAAGAGGCGCCACTTAAAGTGGGCACTACTTAAAGTGGGCACTACTTAAAGTGGGTGCTACTCTAAGCGGGCACCCCTTTCAGGGAGCCCCACTTAAAGCGGGCACCACTTAAAGCTGGTGCAACCTAAAGCGGGTGCTACATGAAGGGGCCACCACTTAAAGTGAGCACCACTTAAAGTTGCATGGTCCGATGAAATATAATTTTGTCAAAATTAAAACAACTACTTACTGTTTGATCCTATATATCTAACTTAGATACTGGTGTATTAGCTAATGATTTGGGACATCATATACAGAATAACCAGTGAATTTATAAGCTCACCCCTTTAGACACTCACTTTGAAACACCCATTATGCAGGGAGGCCATCAACCAACTAGGCCAATCTCATGACCTCATTAGCCTCCCCCCAACCAAGTAGGCATACTGTGCAGGGCCATAGAGGGGAAGGGGATATGAGGTGGATGTGTCTGTGTGTGTATGTGTCTGTGTGTTTCCTGACCTGACTTTACAGAGACAGACATACACACACAGACAGACACACACACAGACATACACACACAGACATACATACAGACAGACATACATACACACACAGACAGACACCCATAGATAGGCACACACAGACAGACATGCACAGACAGCACACACATACACAGAAACACACAGACATGCACACACCCAACATACACAGACACACATACACCCGCCCTGACTTTGCAGAGAGAGAGCCACACACACACCCAGACAGACAGACACACACACAGACAGACACACATACACCCAGACATATGCACACATACATATACACAGACACACATACAGACACACACATACATACACATACATACACAGACATTACCACACATACATATACACACAGACACACAGAGAGACACACATAGATAGGCACACACAGACAAACATGCACAGACAGCACACCAGACACAGAAACACACAGTCATGCACACACCCGACATACACATACACACATACACCCGACCTGACTTTGCAGAGAGAGAGACACACACACAGACAGAGACACATAGACAGCCACACACAGACAGAGGCAGACACACACATACATGCACACACATACATACACACACATGCAGACATACACAGACAGACACCCATACACACAGACAGATATACACACACATATATATATATATACACACATACACAGACAGACACACATAGATAGACACACACAGACAGACATGCACAGACAGCACACACAGACACAGAAACACACATACATGCACACACCTGACATACACAGACACACATACACCCAACCTGACTTTGCAGAGAGAGAGACACACACACAGACAGAGACACATAGACAGATGCACACAGACAGAGGCAGACACACACACATACATACACACAGATATACACACAGACATACATACACAGACATTACCACACATACATATACACACAGACACACACAGACAGACACACATAGATAGACACAGACAGACATGCATAAACAGCACACCAGACACAGAAACACACAGACATGCACACACCCGACATACCCAGACACACCTACACCCGACCTGAGTTTGCAGAGAGACACACACAGACAGAGACACATAGACAGACGCACACAGACAGAGGCATACACACACATACATACACACATACATACATACACACAGACAGACATACACAGACACACACATACATAGAGACAGACAGACACAGACAGACACATACGCATACACAGAAACACACACAGATATACACACACACATACAGACATACATAGACAGACACAAGCAGACAACAGACACGCATTATATTTAGTTAAAAACCATAGTGACATGGGCCTATGGCACTAATCCTTTCCCAGAATGTGCCACACACAAACAGAAATACCTACCTACAGTCCTGTAAGGTTCCAGGTCATCTCACATCTCACATCTCACGTGGTCAGCGCGAGATGACCATCTGGGTCATATCCACAGGAGTTTTGGCAAGCTTGTCGAAATTATTGTTGGTTCTTTCAGCTCATATTACTTCAAAACTAATCATCTTTAATCAAAATCACTCCGGACTAATGATTAGTAGCTTGTAACGATCAATTTGATATATTTATCTCAAAAATAAGACAAAAATTCAAGTGCCATCGGACCATGCAACTTTAAAGCGAGTGACACTTAAATCGAGCGCTACTTAAAGTGGGCATCACTTGAAGGTGGCTGCCACTGAGCAGTTTCTATTAAAATTATCTAAAAAATGGGTGTTTAGACAGTGCGCACTTCAGTGCATGCCCTAGGCCCTATTCTATGTAGATACTCCACTCATTGTGATTACTTATTAGAAGTATTTTGGTTTTTCTGCAATGCCAACTTGTTATGGCGATTTACACGCCAACCACATACAACCAACCAATCAGATGCGAGAAAGATTGCCTTTAATCACACTAGACGTTCAAGAACAGTAGGCTAACCCTTATTGAATAGTACCCCTGTGTGGTTAGTGAGAGTGTACGCACTTTGTGCAGCTATGTCTGTTAAAAGGGCTGGCCAGTTATGGGTCTAACATGTAACCAGTTCTCTACTCCTACATATGATATCTATGTTTGGCGCTAAACAGCTAATGTAATGCAAGAAGCACTATTTCTCATCTGATTCCTGAAGTGAGTGAACATTGAGTTTCACCAGTACTCGGATGGGTGACCACCTGATATTACAACGTGTTGTGGATATCCTGATACAGGCCTAGAACCTACCAAACTAGTAGTGGATAAGTACAACTTCCCCAGTGGATAAAGATAACGTCCAAACAGAGTGGTATCAAATACAAATGCGGCTTCTGTTTTTCTTGTTCTGGAACTTGTAGTTGTGCATATATAGTGCCATATTTTGTGAATAAATGGATGTATAAGTCTTTATTAGTTTGGGCTTCAAATATAAATCAAATGCGATTCCGCTGAAAATATAGATGCACAAAGACCATCAAATAAAGCACTAAAGGGCATAATATTATTTTGGCGTTTGGTGATGCCTAGCTGAAACTAACTGCAAAACAATACTGAAGAAAGTTTGTTGTCGGAGTACATAACTAATCATGTTAGCCCATATCAGTCCCCTCTTAAATGTGAATATCTGTGTGGTTTCTAACCTAACTGTAATTCTTAATAAGTCAGCCTTTCCGTAGACGCATAAGCTCAGCATGGAGCAAAACAAGTGTTTATGTAATTTCAACATAGGCAGTTATGGTAGAGCATAGTTGCATATCACCGAAGGAAAGGGAATCGAGGTCAGAGGCCGAGGGAAGGGTGTTGATGGAAACGTTAGAGATTGGAGTTACCGAACTTTAATATTCTCCCACATCAAACTGTGTTATTGAATATATATAGTAAAAGGGCATGCACTCAAAAAGATGCTTCTTTGTATTTGCTTGCATTAATCGACTTGAGCAGGCCTATAGGAGTTTCTTGAAGTTCCCAGTATTTAGCGTGATATTAGTAGCTTAGGTCCATCTAGGTAGACCGAAACTGAAGTACCCGTATTACCTGTCCCCCCCCCCTCTTTGCCCCCCTGCCCCCCCCCCCCCCACGACACCTAAAGTATCCACCAAACGACCGCCTGCGGAGCCTCTGGTCCGGTCACTCGCCTCTCACGGCCCGCCCTCACGGCGACGGGTAGAACCAGCAGCCACTTTCACATTTCAGCACGCACCCATCCCACCACCCGGGCTGCCTTCACGGTATACCTCGGAGGCGCTTCAGAGATGTTCTGGATGTCATGCTAGTCTGAACGACTTTAGCTGTTGGGGCCACAAAAATGGCGGCCGACATAGGGTGCAGCCATTTGCAATTGAATAGAACAGCTCTGATTGGCTGAAACCACTGAATCCGGTGGCCATTTTGGAAGTGCTTTTTGCCTCCTATCTGAAAGGTGTGAAATCTCGAAGTCGACCCTGAACGCACATAGGCCAAAAAGACGGTGCAGAGCCATCTCAGAGTCGACTCGGAGGCATACCCTGAACGCGGCCCTGGTGTACATTCGCTATGTGTCTCGGGGTGGGTTATGTGTAAATGAACTAAACAGCATTACGCCATCGCAAAACTGGTCCTAGCTTGGTTGGGGGGAGAGCTTGCATCTTGACAGATTCTGACTGTAAACTGACCTTTCTTCACTGAATACAAATGACAGCCTCAGTTCAGCGGGGTGAAGCGGTCATTTGAGGCTGGAATGTCGGGAATAGTCATTCTTACGTCATCTCCCGAACACCTAAAGCCAAGGCCCGGGTGAGAGTATAAATAGCCTGCGCCCATCGTGCCCCAGCCAGTTGGCCAGCAGTCGGACCGTCAGCATGGACTAGTAGAGAGGTGAGTACACACTCAGAGGATTTCATTGGGAACTTGTTACCGTTGTTGTTTTTAAAGTGGAATGTTACTTCAATTGAGGTTGGTACTTTTTTAACTTTATTTAGCTACTCTGGAACTTATACATGGTCTACTGCTTATATTTTAGAGACACCTAACAGCCTAGACGAATGCTCATGAAGCTAGTATACACAGCAACTATGTCTGTTCTGAGTAAGCCGACACCATGCTTGGTACTACAGTTGGTTGAAAAGAAGCGTCTTAACTGTCACTATGGCAAATTCCCAGAGAATGGAGCCACATGCAATAAGTGATTCTGAGGCAAAATTGCAAGTGACAGGAAAAAAGAAGAAAGCACCTCGCAAAACTAAAATGGCTGCACTCACAGTTGAATCACCAGGCATAGCAAGCCATGCCCACATGCCACCGGCACTGGTAACCATGCCCACGACGGGCTCGCTACCAGTATCACACGATGGCAATGAACTGGCGGAAATGAGAGCTATGTTCAAAGAGATGAGGGCTCTGACCGTGAGGAATTTGGGAGTAGAGAAAATGGTGAATGCAAAACAAGCAAGGTTGGAATTGCTAATGGTGCATTTCCCACAGGTGCAGGCTGACGGTGAATATGAAGATCACCCAGACCTAGATATGGTGAGTCACGAGCAGGTCGTTATGACCGAGGAGATGGCCATGGCTCCTAATTATGAAGAGGTGCCAGTTTTCATTGACCTGCATGACGTTGGTTGGGAAACGGACAATGGACCGGAGCAAATGGAAGAACAGTTGGCAGATAATCAACGTGTGCTACTTGAAAGGCTGATGAGTAAGAAGCCAGCAGCGGCCACGGCCGTGGCGGCACCGGCAGCATGGGCAGAAACGCCAAACCAGTTATCAAACGGCACTGGCCAAGCAGCGGCTGCATTGGTAGTGATCTCCACGGCATGCAGGGTGTTCACTCTGTTGAAGACCTGCGAGAGGGCACTCTACAGAACGAATTGCAAGAATTGTTCAAAAAGATAAGAAAACTGGTTAAAGAATGCATTTGGTTGGATAATAATTTGTCAGGAGCTATTGCTCATGACAGTATAACCCCATTAAGCAAAGCTCGGTTAAAATAAGCGATCGGTTAATGCAAACTTTTTTCGGCGGCCTGGCAAAATACTAAGTTTTATCATATAAAAAAGTTGATTAAACCAAAGTCGGTTAATCCAAATTAGCGGTTAATCCAAACAAAATTGTTGGACCCCAGGCCACTTCCAGTTAAACCAAACATTCATGTGGTTAGAAGGTCATCTGAGACCCCACCACCTCTAACATAAGAGACATAAGAGACTTTTTTGTAATGAGATGTACAATGTAATGTAATGAGATGTACATTGTATACATTAGCTTCATGTCATGGATTCGTAATGAGATGTACATGTATACATTAGTGTCATGGGGAGCTATCATTATATAGTATATAGTAGTCAAAGCCAAGTCAAATTGGAAGCCAAAGCTCGGTTAAACCAATGATCGATTAATCCAAACAAATTTCTAGGGTCCCTTCAAGTTTGGTTTAACAGGGTTATACTGTATTATGCATATACAAAGACAAAGAAGGCCAGTAACAATCTTGCGAGACAGTATACCGGTAGAGCTCGGGTCCTGAATGAGGCGATTAAATTTGTGGAGGCTAGAAAACATGCCGAAGAAGGGCTGTTCTGGGCCTCAAAGGGCATATTGGCGGCATTGAACTGGTAACACCAAAACTAGCTCTGGTTCTGTCAAGTAGTAAGCAAGTTAGATGAGCAGGCCAAACCAATGCTGGGTGCGGTGAAAGTGTTGGTACACACTCATGTTTAGTTCACTGTGGACCGTGTAACGAATGTTGGAAAAGTGGTCAACACTCTCCTAGGTCGTGAAGTTATTAAGACGAGGAAATACAAATATGGTGAGAAAGAGCTGATCACCAAGCACTTGCTAGGAGAAAAACTCAGAGATAAAAACAAGAAAGTGTTGAAAAGTGCAAGAGCAGCCTGCACTGTAATGAATGCATCATTGGCACCCAAGAAATGGGGTAAATCGGATGATTACTAGTGGCCCTCAAGGTGAACAGGAGAGCATGTGGCTACCGAGGGGGGCATGGCAGCTTCACACGTGGGGGCCCTCACCAAGCTTGGAATGCCCCACGCTTTAGGAGATCAAGTGACTATGTGACACCCGCCTATCAGCTGAACCAGAGGGGAGCATGTGGCAGGGGTGCACTGACAGCCAGAGGGGGTTTTCAGAAATAGAGTCATTAGAACAGGTGAGTGAGTCCATAAATAACATGAAACCTGTACATACTCTGCTGATACAAGCAGGACGTATATTGAATCATTTTGAAAACTGGTCAAAATTGACCTCAGACAGTTGAGTGCTAAATTGTGTAAACGGTTATAGGAAACCTTTCTTAGACTAGAATCACCCACCCATTCTCGTTAACACAGGCTGAGAGGGATTTTGTGAACACAGAGATAGACAGCTTATTGAGTAAAGGTGTTTTGCGCCAGGTGGCACCGGTAGACGGACAATGGTTGTCAAGCATTTTTCTGAGACCCAAGTCAAATGGAAAGTTCCGGATGATTCTGGACCTGACTATTTAAAATAAGCTAATAGAATATCAACATTTTAAGATGTTTAACTTAAATACAGCTCTCGACTTATTGTCAGAAAAGTGTGGATGGTTAGTGTTGACCTCACTGACGCTTATTATATGATGCCTATTGTTGTGGAACATAAGAAGTTTTTACGCTTTAAATGAGGTGACTCACTGTTTGAGTACCAAGTGTTGCAGAATGGTCTGTCCCCGGGCCCAAGGCTGTTTACAAAATTGTTAAAACCTATATATAGCGAAATGGGTGAGCTAGGTCACATGTTTTCTGTATATTGACAATAGCTTTATTATAGGAGCCTCAAAAACAGAATGTCAAGAAACAGTACAGGTGCTTACATACATGTTTGAAAACTGATGTTTACATTCAACATTGAAAAATCACAACTCATTCCAGATACAAAGTTAAAAATATTTGGGTTTGAGATAAATTCGGAGGATATGATATTATTGCTCATGGCAGAAAAGAAAGACAAATTGGAAAGACTAGCAGCTGAAGTGTTAGATCATAGAACAACAAAAATTAGAGATATAGTGGGCTTAATTGAGCTTATGATAGCATTCATGCCAGGGGTAGAATATGCAGGAGCCCACTGTAAAGCGTTCGAAAGGGATAAGATAAAAGCCCTTAGGAGAATGAAAGGTGATTTTGAGGGGAAAATATGGTTGTCACCAGAGGGCACTCAGGACATAAACTGGTGGATATTGAATATGAACAATCCGAAAATGATCTGAAGAGCACAGCCGGAGATAGAACTATTCACTGATAAATCTAAGTCAGGCCAAACAGGGGGCCGATGGCTACAGGCAGAATTAGCACATATAAATTTTCTCGAACTTGAAGCTATTCTTTTCCACTTGAAAAGCTTGTGTCGCTATTCGCACAGCCATATACATATTCGAACGGACAGTACAACAGCATTAGCTTATGTGAAGAATATGGGAAGCACTCGCTCAGGAAAATGATTGAGAGTGGCAACGGAAATATGGAACTGGCCGCAAGATAATAATAATTGGCTTACAATAACACACATACCAGGAGTGGAAAATGTCTTAGCGGACCTACATTCTAGGAGATTCTCCGATCATTTAGAATGGTCGTTAAATCCTGACATATTCAAAGATATATGTGAAACATTTGGTTATCCAGAAGTAGACCTGTTTGCATCTAGCTCATGTTTTAAACTACCAAAATTTGTGAGTTGGGAGCCAGAACCCGAGAGCTGGTGCATGGATGTGTTCACTTTCTCATGGGCTGACATGTATGTGTATTGTTTTTGACCATTTAGGATCCTCCCATGGATGATCAGGAAAATTGAGGCAGACGAGGCGCGAGCACTAGTAATGGCATCCCATTGGACAGGCCATCCATGGTTTCCGCTACTACACAAACACTCAATAATGTACAAAACCTAAGCAAGACATCTGGAAAACCTTGTTTGGCAAGGACACCTCAACCGAGTCACAGACGCAGAGTTAATAAAGGGTATAAAATTAATTGTGTATCTTTTCTGACCCACTCTTTAAAAAACTTTGAGATAAGTAAAAAGGCATTGAACTATTTTGCGCACACTTGGCAGCTTATAACATTGACGAGTTGTATAACCCATCTAGATAGGTGGTCACTTTCGGCATTTGAAGATGATGTTCCGATTTTGAATCCTGAAATTGCAAATGTGTTAGATTATTTAGCTATGTATTTCAAGATGGGAGTGGGATATGGGCTATCAACACCGCTTGGTGTGCCTTTAGCTTAGTTTTGCCTAGAGATGCAGGAGAGACGATTGGGAACATTACCTCATCACCTTCAAGATGAAGAAGCTTCTGAAACATAAACAGTTGGGACAACGCTTAGACTCGATTACACTTCATGCATATACTAAAAATATGAAAATTTGGGTGGTTAGGACATTGTCCAGGTATTTGGAGCGGACAAACAAATTAAGGAGAGGAAATATGTAATTACTGCTGTGATACATTGCTCTTTTTGGCCCAATCTCGCAGGTAACACTAGCTCGATGGACATTACAAGTGTTGTTAGAACTATCGGGGCCAGACACAGTACAGTATCGAGGTCACAGCACATGAGGTACATCAGCATCAGCAGCTAGAGAGATGGGTACTAGCCTTAACGCAGTCATGCGGAATGCGAGTTGGAGGGACACGAACAGTTTTGCAATCTACTGCCAAAAAACGATAGAAGACCGGGGCCAGGCACAGAGAACACAGTCCTGGGGACGATTAATAAGACAAGATGAATAAATTGTGAACTTGTTTTTAATCAAATAAAAACTTGTTTATTGTGTTACACTGATACAGAAAAAGCAGTTGTTGGCATGAGTTTTCGGAATGAACAAAAAAAAAATATATATATATACATTACTTCTGACAAATGCACGATTATAATAATAATAATAAATAATAATAATGAAATAAGACGAAAAATAAATAGATTCAGAAAGATTTACTAAAAGCTACAAAGTCTCTCCCCTGGGCCTTGGCTTCAGGTGTTCAGGAGATGCCATAAGAATATTTTAGTAAAACTAGACTTACCTGTAAGTTGATGTGTTGTTGGGATTCTTACGAATCTCAAGAACACAAAAGCCTTGTTCACATGGGCAAAATGTGAGGCGAATCAGGCAAATCGAATCAGGTGAGGCGAATTAGCGCCCGTTCACACGGGCAAAATTATCCGCCTCACACGAATCGATTCACGTAGACTACCTCGCTTAGGTGGTTTACACGATGCGCATCACGTGAGTCGAATCAGCCCTAATCCACCTCAGAGGTCCGTTCACACGGCAAATGTGAGGCGAACTAGGCAAGTCGCTTTCTACGAATCGATTTACATTGCCCGTGTGAACACGGCTAAAGACAAGGATAAAGGGGCCCGCCCACCCAAAGCCTAATATTTAGAAAATAAAAAAGGGAAAGGCAGAACCCAAAGACCTGAAGCAGAATAAGAATAAATGTAAATAATAAATAGAATAAAAACTAAAAAGGGGAGGGGGAAGGGGAGGAATTTTGGGGTAGTAAAGCTTTCCTCATACTACGAAGGCTGGCTGGGGAATGATGGGCGCAGCCTATTTATACTCTCCCCTGATCCTTGTCTTTGTGTTCTTGAGATTCGTAAGAATCCCAGTAACACGTCAACTTTCAGGTAAATCTAGTTTTCCTCAAATATACATTACCATCAAATAAATGCCATGCCAGCAATCATCATGATTAGGTTAGCAAGCTTTGCATTCATAGGTTTACTCGGGAAGTTCAAGGTGGATCCATTTGTTTGCCACTTTTGCCAGCTGCAGTAATCTAAAATGCGCCCTGAATTAAAATTGCTTGATACCCGGGTTAGCTTAGCTACAATTTCCCTTTGAGGCCTGGTATATTCGATTTCCTCTATCAGTATTTGTGTGATGCTATTGTTGAACTAATCTTGTTTTAATTGCACCATAAATTATAAGTGATTTGAAAATTTAAAAAAAGAATAGGCACACTAATAATTTAGATTTTGTCTAGGCTACTAATATGACAGACTACCTTACGGTAGTTAAGCATTGTGTAGTCTGTCATTTACCAGTATTGAAATGGCATTCACGTGTAAGTCAACACTGTTAGTAAAGCATGTTAATACTTGTTTATTAAAATGCTAAGTACTTGTAGGTGAAATTGGCAAAGGTTGCATAGTTATAAAATTGCAAGCACAAAAATATAGCGTTTGTCACATTAACCTGTTCCCACCTTGAACTAACCATCAGATTTTACATTGGTTTGTTTGCTTCTTCATCAGATTAGTAATATCAATATAGATCGTAATTTCATTCCTATGCAATTTAGACAGGGGGATGAATATCCCAAACCAATATACCTTATTTTCTCATGTAAAAGTCGAATATTTTATACACTTTTTTAAAGCTGAAATTAGTGGTCGACTATTAGAGATGTTTTGTTTCGGAAGGGATGGAATTCATGCTTGTTATTAGTCAAAACAGATGTGTAGTTCTCACTACTGTATAGTGCTTTACTATAAGCACTGAACATTGCGGTTATGGGACAGGATAATATATTGACAAACAAATGTTAGCCTGTTATCCATGAAATACGAGGGTTGATTTTTACACAAGGTCTATGGAAAATTCCTGATTTTCATTTAGCCTAAAATAGGCGGTTGACTTTGACATGAGATCGACTTTTACTAGAGTATATACGGTAGTTAATCAAATACTCTCGGGAAGTAGTATACCGTAGTACTTTCTGGCAGGGAAAGGTGATGGGTTGGCGCATTAATCGTGTTGGAAGTTGGATAATGCTGACAGAACTATATTTAACCATGAATTATGTTGATACTACACAGTAGTAGCTGCCTCCAGCGACTACTCTGATCGGCAAATCCCTGCCATATGCGAGCAATTTTTCATAAATAGTCGTTGTTGATTTGATTGCCCCTCCGATGACAAGACACCTGTTATGTGAGGCAAACGTTCGCATAATTGCCCAGTGAAAAGAGGCATTACCCTGCCCCCCAACCTCCCCCACCCAACCTCCCCCCTCAACCATCATACCCCAACTCCAACCACATAGACTAGCCAATAGTTAAAGCTAGATAAACTAATATTTTTCCATTTCTCCCATCATTTTAGATACATCGATTAGGTAGATTATTATAAACTACTTGACTTAATAGGCCCCTACTTTACTTTGAAGTAATTTATATTTGAAAGGGTTAATTTGGAGATATTTGAAGTGAAAACCTAAATTAATTTTGGTGTGCATGCTGAAATTCTGGACACGTTCTGTTTACCCCCTTTTAAGTGTAGCAGTATAGCATGGATGCTGCATACTGGAATAAACGCGTAATGAGTGCACCAATGTTGAAGTTAGATACGTAAGCTTTCATCTAGCTAGCTGTTGTCGTTTAAAACAAAGGTACTGTTTTGATTGGCCTTTAACCAAGCCCGTCTGTGCAACCTTATCCCCCACAACAGGCGACCGGACGGGTCCTTCCTGTGGTTCATGAGTCCGTTCAGGACACTGAAGCACATCATCTGGAAGCGCTTCAAGTGGACGATCCTGAAGGTCTTGCTGATCCTACTTCTGGCCTGCTTCATTGGGCTCTTCATCTATTCCATACCAGGCGCCACAGTCCAAAGCATCTTTGGCTGAGCCTGGCAATATGGTCGAATTTAGGGATCTGTTTTGATCTGCATTCGTCGGGCAGTCAAATGATATTATAGAAATGTAATATATTATATGTTATATAATATATAATAATAATAATAAGAAGAAGAATCAAAGGATATGATCATGGCATTCTCTGTGGCGGAGTGGTTAGAGTGTCTGACTTTTTTCTAGTTCAGACTCCTAATCTGACGGTCGGCGGTTCGATTCCCCGTGCCCCCAGCTCTGCCAATTTGGATTTCCACCGCTGTGTATAACTTACAGCGTCATCAAAGGCCGGTTGCTCTCATACCATGTCTATGTGGTGTGGGAGGTTAAAAATCCCTTGGGTCAGTAAAAGTGTAGGCTCGGGCTTTCTATCGACCAGCAATGGAATGAGGAAGACCAGTCGTCTATGACTGAAATTTCCCCTGCTTAAACAACTAATGGACCAAAAAAAAAAAGAATTGTACGCAATCGTCAAAGTCAGAGGCTGAAGCGCATATGACAACACTACGACTACACATGAGAACTATTAATATGATGCCTGAGCATTTGTAAAATCGTCTTTCAGCTTGTTTTTGCACACATGGAGATTTAACTATTCACTAAGGACCTTCATTCTAGCAACTTCATGTGGTACAAGTGTCATTTAACCAAGCAGAAAGAACCCCTGTTGTCCAGGGTACACGCATGTTGTCACAGTAGGCTATTGTATATACTGTGATAACAGTCACAATGTTCAGTTCACTTTCCCACACCAATACAGTTTGTTGCTTAATCGTGTTTGATTGCACGCCTACCAAATTCAAAGAAATGTTGTCCTTCATTGGAGTTTGTATATCATATTTGAAAGGCTGGATATGTTTGGTAATTAGGTCCAATACATAGTAAATCTACAGGGGTGTGTCTAATATATTATTCTAGTCAGTGCATAACCATGATACTAGTCGCTATTTCCATTCATTCATTCATTGCTGCAGACTAGTTAGACTTTTCCTCACTGTTATGTAAGATTTAATGTACCATTTGTTAGTTAGTTATTTTACACAGAGAGAATAGAGAGTGTCAAGACAATAGCTGAGACAAAGCAGAAGTGACCAGGTAGCATTTGCGATGTTGACTTGCCATTTTGTTTGTATGTCCCGAGTCAGCAGTTTGAATGATATGTTCCATGCACTGGGGATAGTACTTCCAATGATATATACTGATAGATTGTAGATGTATATAATAATGTTCGAGCTGGTAATTTATTCTAGCCCAACTAGTAATTCGAATTGGAAATCAAGGTGTAATTCGAATTGGAAATCAAGTTGTAGGCCTAATCCGAGGGGGAAATCAAGTTGTAGGCCTAATCCGAAGGGGAAATCAAGTTGTAGGCCTAATCCGAAGGGGAAATCAAGTTGTAATTCGACAGTCAGATCCATTGGATCCAGCGATTAATAGGTGAGTTAGCATGAAAAGACTACCATACCACCAATGGGTGCTCTGAGTCTTGTAAATAGACCCCTCACTCAAACCTGACAAGGATATGAACATCAACATGAGGCCTCATCATGTGACCCATTTAAGTAAGTTACCTCATATATATAGAGTGGCCGGGGATCAAACTGTTAACTGTTAGCTGATCAGTTTGTTATGGTGCTGAGTCCGAACTTGATTGGTTGAAACTATGTGCCTTGTAAGGTTTCCACCTCCACAATGCAGCCATAATACAAGCATCAAGTCCAATAATGCTTGCATTGTGGTTTCACCAACTGAACAGATGCTAACCACCTACGTGTATTACAAATTCACTGTAATTGTTTTTATGTCATACATTATTTGAATGGCTGTACATTTTCATATTTTAATCACTTACATGTCTTTGTTATATGATGTGAAATAAACCCTTCCATCGGTTGCACATGAACAATTGTGTTTCCATCAAGTGGTGTTGTGTGTGCTGCATAGAAGAGCACTACTTGTTTCAGGTTGTTTCCATTTAAACTCCTTTCCTCTCCAGTTCCTTCCTGTGTAGTTTCATGCTGCCGGTTTCCTGTGCTGAATGGACCTGTCCTTTCCAACCCTGTACATCGTCCTTCACCTTGCAGAGTGCCGCTGTCACCCAACTACAACTGCCTCGTCCAATTTTTCTTTATCCAGTCTTTACTTCCTGAATTAATTGTGCAATTCCAGTTTGCTTTTCACATTTCTTCCCTACACTCTGCATTTATTTGAGCACGTTGCCTTGTTTGCATGAATTTAATTAACCACTAATTAATCACCCATGTGTTGTAATATTAAAGTGACCCGTTATACTTCATGGAGAAAACAAACACTCTCGGTATAGGTCTAATTTGTGCCACAGGTGGTGCATGTGATTAGCACTGAACTTTGCCACTTGACGGTGTAGAGTGACCTATTTTGGTCATGTGACAGCTGCTGTTTTGAAAATGGCAGGTTAGAGTGGAGCGAAGGCAGAGTTAAAGATATTACGTACAGGAAATATATTTGCTGTAGTATAAAATATGTGCTAGTACATGGCATATTTTAATCAGAAACACATAAGGGGGAATTAGTTTTTTTTGGTTAAATGTAAAAGGTAGAGAACCAAAGGGGATTTGAACACCCAACTCCTGATTACAAGTTCCACACCCTAACCACTAGACTACAGGGCCTCCATATAGTTTCTTGTCTCAGTTCAGGCTATTTGTGGTGGTGTGTATACATATTGTTTATATATGTGCATGTATATAATATGTACATACACATCATTCAGCATTACTACTAGTAGTAATCGAGTTAATTACCAAGATCTAATTTTATATAAGATTAATGTGGAGTTTGACAGTTTTGGCTGTGACACACTGAGTTTTGGGATGTTTTCATATTGGAATACAGCACTAGAAAGCACCAAATTATATCTAATTTCCTGAATATTCCCAGGACATTTAGTTAGGACAGGATTGAGTAAATTTGAGTCCTCTCTCCCTGTCCCCTGTTCCCCTGCCCCTGATCAGATCATTAAATGCACATAAGACACAAGGTGGCACCATTTAATGATAACATAAAATGAAGTTCAGACAGTTTATCCTAGTCGGCTCCACCTCCGGGTTAAGACCCCCCTCTACCCTCTATCCTCTCTCCCTCCCCGTGCTCCCACCCCCCTCCCCTCCCGTCCCCTTCACTTCTCTCCCCCTCCCCCTCTCCTGGACATCGGAAGCATTTGCTCAGATCATTAAATACACACAAAACACAAGCTGGCGCCATTTAGTGATAACATAAAATGAAGTTTGGACAGTTTCTGCTAGTTGGCTCCACCTCCGGGTTAAGCTAGGGACAGACAGATGTCTCCCCCCTCCCTCTCCCCGTCCCCCTCCCTCTCCCCCTTCCCCTCTCCCCCTTCCTTTCTCCCTCTCCCTCTCATCTATTCAAATACTTCCAGTAATAGGGAGGATCAATTTTTGTTATTTCCAGAAATATTTAATGATATCATTAAATTGATTTAAAGATATGATCAAATTAATTTTACATATGTCAAATTAATTTTACATATGTCTAAATGGTGTGCCATTTAGACATCATCAAATGCATTTGATAATGTCATCAAATGCATTATGATATCATCAAATGCATTTCATGATATCCTCAAATATAGAATATTTAAACATATACATTATTTGAACATATCATTAAATAATTAATGATATGATAAAATTGATTTAATGATCACATTAAATATTTAATGATATGTTAAAATACTGAATAAAATAAGAAATGATGGTCCAGAACTGAATGATCTGTATGTATATATATATATATATGCACACATATAATCATATATACACACCACCACAAATAGCCTGAACTGAGACAAGAAACTATATTTTGGCACTAGTAATACATCAATTAAATGCCTTCAAACTATCAAATTGAGAAATTTTAATTAAGCATAATCTGACAAATTCAACCGCTTAGAAATCTAGCCAGTAAAGACAGATTATTTTTAAATTTGATAATAAGACCAGAGCAAGTCCAATATCATTGTTATCGGACCCGAGACTGATTGTTGGCCATTGCAACGGATATCGCCATAGGTAAGGTGATATCAACGCCGTTTGGACATTTAATAATATTGCACCTTTGTACTAGTGTTCACCTACTAACACAACATGCATGCGCTACCAATTGGTGATGGTGATTTGTTGGTGTTTGCGGCCCTCACTACCCCAGGCGGCCTGACACCTCGTTCCTCTGGTTCATGAACCCCCTAAAGACTCTCAAGTTCATCTTCTGGAGAAATTATCGCCCACTCATCTTGAAGCTGGTTCTTGGCGCTGTTGTCCTCTTGCTGCTCCTTCTCTTCGCCTACTCCATTCCTGGAGGTCTCGCAGACAAAATGCTGGGCACCTAGTGGACTCCTCTCCCAGAGGTAGAGCTAGAGCATAAGGAGAGGTCTTAAGTAACAGTTCACAGTTGCATAATCCGATGAAATCATAATAGTTGTCTATCTAGATTTGATCCTGTATATCTAACTTAGATCATGTATGTTAATTGGCCAGCCATCTGATAAAGTGATCATGTGACCAGGAGCTGAGAGAAGGACGTCCACGTGTATATTACACTATTATACTCATTCGTCATTTCATTGGGTTTTTCACCATAAGGGCATTAAAACTAGCTGGCGTCCACATGACAACTTTAATTAACATGGTAAAAGAATATTACACTTGGCCTCAACTTAGATTATTCTGGCTGCATATATACTTCAAATATGTCCATAGTTAGTCAGTTATACAAAAAAGAATCGGTGAGTAAATGCATTATTGCCTAATTAGCCAAACAAAACAGAGACGGCGTGGAAACAATTTAAGTTATCATTGCTCATGGTCACAGCTGACTAAGAGCAAGAGTGGGTTAATCAAGGCTTTTATTCGGGCGCTCCCCACCCGGCGGATGTACATGGACTGTGTATTTTCAGGCAAGAAGCGAACGAGTGAAGGCCCCAACATAGGGGGTACATGAAATGTGATGTGGGTATATGAGACATGTGAATGATGTAACAAATGAGTAATAAGTAAATAAATGTACAATATGAGCAAGAGTTAATGATTAACATATGAGATAATTGTAAAGGGTAAATTTAACAAATGTGAAGTCTAAGTAGATGTGATCTCTCAACTGCGCGGGTGTTGATGTTTTTAGTTTTCATTTTTTAATGCTTCATTGTTTTATTTTTTGTTGATTGTTTTGGGAGCAATCAACTGCAGGTGTGAGTGGGTGGGTAAAATTGGAGCTGGGAAGTGGTCAGTGCGAGAGTCTGAAGAGTACTGACCTGCTTTTGTGGTGCCGGGAGGCGCCAGGATGGTACTGCACCGTGATTGGCTGGCAGGGCACGGGGGAGTCCCCTGGAGGGGATTGTGATTGCTTGGAGTGGGGAGGAGAGCCCCCCCCCCCCCACCCCACCGGCGGGGGGGTTGAGACCCTGTCCCACCTTCGGTTCCCCGCTCCCTACCCCCACCTTGGCGGAGGCGGGGGGGGGGGGGGGGTCGGCCACGAGCCCACCATGTCCAGCAATGACACCGAATGAGCGAAATCGCTCATTCAAGACCATTGCTCACGGACACAGCTGACAGAGGCAAGAGTGGGTTAATCAAGGCTTTTATTCAGGCAGCACCTGCCTGGTGGAATGTTCATGTACTGTGTATTGTCAGGCAAGAAGCGAATGAGCAAAGGCCCCGATATAGGGGGTAAATGAAATGTGATGAGGGCATATGAGACATGTTTCCGTTGATTGTTTTGGGAGCAATCAACTGTCAAGCCATGGTTGTTTTATGTTTACTGTTCACTTTTTGATGGCGTGTATTAGGGCGGCATTTACTTTGTTGGAGTCTCTTGTTATGATATATTGTTTGTGGGCATTAGAGGCCCACCCTCCGAAGTGTTGGACTTTGAGTTCAGTGCCTCCGGAGTCGAAGGCGACGGTTGCTGCAGCCTTCCATGTGGCGTGGAGGGTGTGAGGGGCGAGGCCCCCTGTTATGGATCTGTGCCCTCTTCCATTGTCTTGCGATGTAGGGGATGGTCATTGTGGCCCTGTTGTCTGGGAATATGAGGAGGGGCTGGCGGCTGTGGGTGGTGGGCAAGTCGCGGGTCATCTCAGTGTATGCTATGACCGGGCAGAAGTCTGGGTCTTGGGATGGTGACACCCACCTGTCTCGTGATCGGTGGCTGGCCTGCATATTTTTTTGCCCATTTCAGGTGTAGGAGCAGGCGGCCTTTCTGGAGCATGGCGTCGGCCCTGGTGGTATGTCTTGTGTAGTCAAATGTTTTGGCTGATTGTGGGGCGACCTCTGACTGTCTGGCACCCGTGAAGAACATTATGATTATCACGGTTGACACCACTCGTCCTTCCGGTGTGCGCTGAGGGTGATGCACGGCTTCCTTTATGACGTTTATCGGTGCATCTGCGGCTGGGCGTGGGGTTGTGTAGTTTGGACCATTTCAGGGCATCTAGGGCGAGCCTGACTGTTATGTGGTCCAGTGGTAGTGTCGGTGCCTCCTGTGGCCTGAAGTACATGCATAGGTGTGATGTGGAGTTGGCCAGCGATGATGGGCACTGTCGGGCCACTAGCTCCTCGAGCCAGCACCGTACCACCATCGGTGTGGGCTCGAGGGGGGCACTCCATAGGATTGGCAGTGGCGGTTGTAGGCCGCCACCGTGGTCCTGTAGTTTGCCCAGATGCCTGGGGCCCTGGCTGCCAGCTGCCTTCCGTCCGCTGCTTCTGTGAGTGTGATGTATTCCGGGTCTGCGGGAGAGAAGTGGTGCAAGCTGTTGGTAGGTTAATTGAGGGTGTGATTGGGGAGATTTTGCGTTCGAGGCATATACATATTGCATTATTGCGGTGGATGGGACTTATATGGGCCCTGCTTAGTGCGTCGGTGAGTACGTTATATATGCCTGATATGTGTTCATAGGATATTTTGACATTGTGGACGGCCTGGAATATCCAGGCCGCTCGGGCTATCTGCAGTAGGTGGGGGTTGTGACCTCTACCTGTTGCGAGGACCTGAACTGCCGCCATATTATCACATTGTATCATGATGTGTCATCCTCTGTCACCCTGTCGTATGAATGTGTGCAGGGCGTTGAGGACATTCACGGCTTCTAGCTGGGTAATGCTTTCTTGGTCATCAGCTGGGTGTTCCTCAAGCTGTCCCGAGTAGGCGTGTTGTTCATCGGCTCCGCCTATCCCTCCCATGCATGCATCGACGACAATTTCTCTGTTTGTTGGGCGGTATAATTAGGGTGCCATTCCATGTGTGTGCAAACTCTGGGAACCAGGCCATGTCACGCCTCATTTCATCGTTGGCTCTGGTACGGTTACCAGTCATGTCGCAGAGGGCTTGGAGGAGGCGGCCGACGAATAGCCTGGCTGGTGGTATACATTTAGACAGATGTAGTAGCTTACCAAACAGGGATTGTAGCTATTTCTTGGTGATAAATTGTTTGTCTGCGGTCTTGCGTACTAGGTTAATTGTATTGTTGATCTTGTTGTGTGGCATTGTGAGTATCATGGCTGGGGCATTGATGCAAATGCCCAGCCATCATATGGAAGGTGCAGGTTGCTGAGTTTTTTCTACAGCCTCAGGGAGGCCGAGCCGCCTGAAGATTTCACCTGTTATTTTGAATTGCTCATCGCATTTGCTTTTGTCGGGGACAACCACGATCAGATCATCAAGATACATGGTTGCTTGAATCCCTTTGTTGCGGAGGATACATATGACCGCTTCAGTCACGCGTTGTATGTGGCAGCTCGAGCCCCTGGCTCCGAATGGTACAAATATGTCGAGATAATATTGTTCATCCCATTTTGTGCCGAGCAGAGGCCAGTCAAGTGGGCAGGACCTGAAGTCCTTGTAGGCCCTGCTTATGTCTATAGTAAACATTTGGCTCCCCCGACTGGACTCCCTGAGCTCCTTGGTGAAGCCATCCACTGTAGGTAGACATTGTTCACATGTGTGGCCTAGTGAAGTGTTCTTAATTATATAGGCGTTTATGGATGTTTGGTGGGGAAAAGACATGTCAGCAATAATCCGGGGTTTTGTTGGGTCTGCCCTCTCCCGAGTCATCAGGGGTGAGATGTGGAACCATTTTTTTAAAGGAGGTGCTTTGTATGGGCCATACAGGCCGCTGCAACTTACCTCCTTTCTTATGTAGTCCTCGACGGCTTGTGGATGTTGGCAGGCACTAGGGTGGTTTGTTGGTTGTGTAGTGCCGGATTCCGGTCCCAAATATCCCAATGGGAAACCAAATCCCATAGTCTATTAATTGCTGGTGGTCATGTCAGCTTGTCAGGGACACCCTCCATTGGGCGATGTTAAGTCCAGAGGGCACATGGACTTGGGCATGTGTGGCGCTGGGCATTCCTGTGCGCTGCGCGCTTTGGTATATGTCAGCTATGTCCCAGTTGAGGCAGCCATGTGCATCTCGCCATGTGTCGCGACAGTGTTACTGGTAATCTCCGGGTTAATGTCAATGCGGCTTCCTGGCAGGTCGGCAGTGTCGGCTGCGCAATGATTGTGTATAGCGTTGAAGTTGAACATGTGTGGCCTAGTGAAGTGTTCTTAATTATATAGGCGTTTATGGATGTTTGGTGGGGAAAAGACATGTCAGCAATAATCCGGGGTTTTGTTGGGTCTGCCCTCTCCCGAGTCATCAGGGGTGAGATGTGGAACCATTTTTTTAAAGGAGGTGCTTTGTATGGGCCATACAGGCCGCTGCAACTTACCTCCTTTCTTATGTAGTCCTCAACGGCTTGTGGATGTTGGCAGGCACTAGGGTGGTTTGTTGGTTGTGTAGTGCCGGATTCCGGTCCCACATCCCACAATGGAGCCACATCCAGCACGCCTCTGTGGCTGCTGGATGTGGCAGGGGGGGGGCGGGAGAGCTGCTGCCCCTGTTGCAGTATGCGTCGCCATTGATGGTGTTTGCAGCTGGGGTGGGGGGGTGGGGCGGCCCGCGCCCCTGCCGCCATCTCCTTCACCACCCTCACCGGTGTTGTTTATGTGGTAACACAAGTTATATTTTTGGCAGGTGTTACTTGCAGTGTCAGCAGTTTGTTGAGAGGAGGTGGCTGTGGGTTGTGTGTTGGGGGCGGTGTGGGTGGAACTTCCACCTGTTGAATGGTGGCTGTTTGTGCTGCGGGTCCCCATGGGGGGATTAGATCTTGGTGTTGTGCAACCGAGTCTTGTGGCTGTGATGGGAGGGGTGTTGGTATGTGAGATGTGAGTGTCATCTCTGTTTATATGGTGTGGTATGTTTCCGTGGCTTTTGTTTCATGTTCCTTGATGGGGGTTGTGGTCGGTCACTGCTTGTGTGAGGCGGTAACAGTGTGAGGCGGTAACAGTGTACCACATCACTTTGGCATCCTGGTGGTACTGTTTAAGGGTGCACCTCCTTGCTGTGTTGAATGCGGCACACGGGCGTTCATGCTGCACCGCCTCAATGCGGTCCCTTGGAGTCTTGTCGTAGTTACTGTGGGGCTGGCCCTGTCATCCCTTGACTGTGTGGGGTTGTAGTTTAGTGTGGGCATGAAGTTATCCCTGGATTTCCTGGCGTTCGTGCCAGGAGATCGTCTCCTTTTCGACCATGTCAAACACATTCTGGGACCACTCCCTCACATGCGCCCACGGCTTCGTGGCACAGTCATCCATGATACATTTAAGGTGGGTGAACATGTGGAGAAAATCACGGCTGTCATATGCCGGGTGGTCGTCGAGGAGCCATGTATTCCCTCATATATTCACTTCGGTCATAGAGCTCCTGGCTGCAAGCTTCTGTGCTAGAGAGTTACAGTCCTTCCTCTTTATATACATGTATGGTTTTGAGATTGGGTTGGTGATGAACATGTCATGGAGCATGCCTACCTTCAATTTGCCTGTGGCGAGCCTGTCGCCTGTCAAGCTTGTCTTCCATATCGTCTTGTTCATCGTTGTTCCTGCGTCTGCGTCGGTCTGCTCTGCTGGCGGAGTGGCGGTGGTTGTGGTCACGCCCCGGGCGCTGTGGGCGCCTGTGCCGCCTGTGCTCTCCCCTCCTGCGGTCGGGGGATCGCTCAGGTGAGGACGAGGTGTTCCTCGCTCGCCTGTTGTGGCTGTCACGGTCCTCTCGTCTCTTCCTGTCATCGTCTCATCCCACGTGCACCTGTGGGGTGTTGGCGACCTCTGGTTGCACTCCCGAGGTGGAGGGGACCGTACCGCCTGATGTCGTGATGCGGGGGATTCCTGGGCATGGCGTAGCTGTATGGGCAGAGTTGTGGAAGCTCCTGCCTGCGGCTGCATCTTGGCTGGCCATCCGAAGCCCCTCTTCTTTGTTGCTGACTCTTCTTGAGGCATCTCCGGTGTTTTGTTGAAAATTGGAGCTTGGAAGTAGTCAGTGCGAGAGTTTGAAGATGACTGACCAGCTTTGGTGGTGCCGGGAGGTGCCAGGATAGTGCTGCACCGTGATTGGCTGGCAGGGCACAGGGGTAGTCCCCTGGAGGCGATTGTGTTTGGTTGGAGTTGGGAGGAGAGGCCCCCCCTTACCCCAACCCGCAATGGCGGGGGGGTTGAGACCTTGTTCCACCTTCGGTTTCCCCCCCCCCCCACTACCACCAAGGCAGTGGCTGGGGGGGGGGGGGGGTCTTCGCCCTCGAGCCCGCTGTGTCCAGCAATGACACCGACATCTTCTTCTTCTTTGTGTCCTTCCACCAGTTATCTCAAGGGATTTTCGAGCAGAGGTATGATCTTTATTCGTGGGACATGCTCTCGGTGGTGGATGGTGGTAGTAGGATTTGCAATCAGATAGCTAATTCCCAGGGCCGCGATGTGGATGCTCCTGCTGTGGCCAGTTTGTCGATAGAAAGCCCGGGCCTACACTTTTACCGACCCAAGGGATTTTTAACCTCCCACACCACATAGACATGGTATGAGAGCAACCGGCCTTTGATGACGCTGTAAGTTATACACAGCGGTGGAAATCCAAGTCAACAGAGGTGGGGGGGGGCACGGGGACTCGAACCACCGACCCTCAGATCAGGCATCCAAACTAGAAAAAAGTCAGACACTCTAACCACTCCGCCACAGAGAACACCACTCATTCAAGACATTTATTTAATCTTAAAAATAAATCCGGACGTATGAGAAGGCCAGGCAATTATCGTTACACTTTCGGATGACCCAACAATCGCCTGGGTGCGATGAAGCGCAACATTTTGGATAGCAGATTACTGGAGGCTTGGAGAGGTCAGTCAGTGAGTCGGCGCTCAACCCTTTGTCCGTCTGGTGGGTGGGTGAGTGAAGTGCATCGGCGAGGAGCGGGTGGCGAAGTGACGAGCTAGTTGTAGGAGGGTAGCAAGGAAAGACAAAAATAGCACTTGCTTCGTGTGCAAATTACAGATGTTAGTTTCGGGCCAACATGCATAATTGTCAAACTTAAGAAAGATTAATTAAATTTAAACCATCGGATTATGCAACTTTAAATAAGCCTAATTGGCACAAACTTGGCTGCAGAAATATGATATGACTCAGAACCTGTATTTATGGTTGTGATACAAAGATAAATTGGTAGTTAAGAAACTGTATTCCTAATTCAATCATTGTAGGGTTTGATATTGTGTCTCATCATTCCTCTAAATAGGTTTAATTTTCAGTTCTGAATGGTGAGGTCTTATAGTAGTATTCATAGCTAACTTTAATTGCCATCAGCTATGTTATCAACTCATGAATTCAGTACCTATTTGATATATGCTACTTTGATCAGTGAAATGAACCAAATTACTCACAACCAAACTAGTTGTCTAACTCACTGAAGATAGTTTAATTGGTATATGTATATATAATTAATGGTGAAGTATGCTAACACTAATGATATCAACATGAAGCTAATAACGGGACGACTGAATAGCTACTTCTAATACACTGCACACGGGGCATTCTAAAACACTAAGGTGAGTTCACTATTTATTTGATCACAGTATGAAAGATCCTACTACTACTACTACTACTATAGAAACAAATATACCACTACTGTAGCAGTCTCTTTGATATATTTGATCGCGCAAACGTTATTCTAACACCTTCAGTTGCTTCATCTAATTCACGATCTAACGCATATGGAACAGCAAAATTAAAGTAATTGTAAACTAAAGTTAAAGCTGCATAGACCAATGAAATAATATTGTCTAACCCTAAGCACACATCTAGATTGAAATCTAAGTATCCACCTTAGATAGTGATGCACTTTTTAAACATTTCTGGTTGGATATAATTAACAAATCTGCTGCTGAAGCCTGTTGTGTGCCAGCATTTCGGTGTGCACACACTAATTCATTTAGTATGTTTTCACTTAAAAAATATTCAAAGCTAACCGTCCAAAATAAGTAACTTCAATCTAAAGTAAGGTTGATTACACCAATCAACCTGATACATGTATTTAAGAATATGCCACAAACCAAAAACAAATGAACTATGCAGCATTAACATGGTTGTATTTCCAATCAAAGGCTAGCGAGCAAATTCTTTCTGGTTTGGAAAAAGAAATTCAAATAAGCTGTGGACAGAAATCGACAACCCCCACTCCCCATGCCCCGCCCCAAACAATCGATTCATTTTATTTTGCCAGGCGTATGTATTTGTGTTGCTCGAAACTTGGTTGGCCTTTTCTCACAGAAACCAACCAATCAGATTCCTGCAAAATGGAGACGCCTTTGAAAATAAATTTGTATAATTATCTGAAACATTGCTATGGCAGCCTGACCCAAATAAGACGAAGTATATATGTTTATCTTCTCCCAAACAGTCGGCCGGACACCTCGTTCCTCTGGTTCATGAATCCATGCAGAACGCTCAAGTTCATCGTCTGGAAAAAGTTCAAGTGGATCTTGATCAAGTCGCTCATCGCCTCGCTCATCATCGCCATCCTGGCGCTGTTTATCTACACGTCGCCTGGTGCTATAACTCAAGCCATCTTCTCTGGTTGAACACTGATCAGGAGAAACAGAGCAGAAGGAAAATTACTCAGATTTGTTTGTTTGTTGTTGTTTTACGTCCTAGCAACATCTAAGGACGGGTACCGACTTGTGACAGTGCGCACTCATGGCGACTTTATAGTGCTGCCCCACTGGGAAATCAGGCCACCGGCACCATGACCCGATGTCCCACTCAGTCACATTATCCTGACACTGAGCTAACCAGTCCTTGCCCTATCCTAGTGTCAGGCTAGGAAGCGACAAGTACCAATTTTAAAGTCATTGGTTTGACTCGACCGAGAACAGAACTTCCGACCTTCCACACGCGAGGCCCACGCTCTACCGATTAGGCCACTGCACCCGGTCAAATTACTCAGAAGGCTACCTTTCCAGGGGATAGCAAAGGCTCAACTATACAGCACAGTAGAACCGTTGGTGATACTTTGCCATAATTATTACCAACATAAAAGTGATATTGGATTTGTTAAATATTTGAGATAAAATTGCATAGTCCAATAGTTTTAGTTTCTGCCATATTTGATTAAGTAGGTATGTTTATATTGATTGTTCTAATAAATCTTACTTTAGTTTGAAACAACTTTCATTATAAATGTCTAAGTCGTTAGTTGAAATGATAACATCCAGGGGCTGTATGCACCAATCGGAGTTAAGGCCTTAACCGCGGTTTGACTATCCCCACACGGCTAACTGTGGAAAATCCGTATGCATCAATCGGTGCCAGCGCAAACCGCGGACCGTAGCCTAGGCTAAGCTACCCCACCTTCAAATCAGGTTTAACTGCTAGCTGGGGCGGTTAGTGTGGGTGTGTGGCTCTCAATCTATTCAATGCTGTCATATTTAACAGAATTACATACGCAATAAGTGAAATCTTATCAGTTTAACCCTAAATGCGAAGCGATATTAATGCTGCTGCCGTAGCAGCGGCGATATTAATATTTTTGAATCGACGAATGTAAAGCAAACAAACCGCCGCCTCCGCAGCGACGTCGATATCCATACTGTCCAACGTCAACTAAATATGGCCGCCGCCGTCGCCGCCGAATCGGCGGCTATATATTAGCCCAAATCTATTAAATGCTGTCATATTTAACAGAATTACATACGCCATAAGTGAAATTTAATCAAATTAACCCTAAATTCGAAGCAATATTAAAGCCGCCGCCGCATTGGCAGTGTTATTCATATCGTCGACTGGAGGGAATTCCCAAATCTATAAATAAACTCACGGTCAGCTATCCGCCCAGGCTAAAACATTGGCGCATACCAGTTAATCTTTTTCGCGGACCCCCCACTACCCGCAGCTAGCTGACCGGAGTTAGCGCCTAGCTCCGGTTAAGGCTAGCACAACTTGGCGCATACGGGCCCTGATTTACTTTAGGTAATTCTGGACACCATCGGGTTCAACAGCCCAACAAATGTTTTAAAGAGAGGTACCATCTAGACTTAAGGAAACACAGGATTGTGGATAGATGGAACTCCCTCCCTGAATTTGTTTGTCGCCGCCCAAACCATGAACTGCTTAAAATCCGACTCGACAAGTTGTGGATAGAAGAACGATGCAGATTACCCGAACTGTCCTTAGTCAAAGTTATCTATTATAGGACTGGAATAACAACAGGCACTCAGCCTACCAAATTATCTATATTTGCTACCAAGGTATCAACAGTAACAGGTTATATTACGATTACAGTTCAATAACTAAGTATTCTGTTCTATTAATTATAGCCTATTAAACGTCAGTCATCTTTGTGACATCCACTACTGTCGGAGATATTTAGAGTGCGAGCATGCAAATGAATTTATGGGGGCACACCATTTGAAACCAAGTGTAATATGGCATTGTTATCTTAAAGCTGCCTAATCCGATGAAAACAGCAAATTGCAAAACCAAAACACTAACCTAAATTTGATTCTACATATATCCAAATTAAATATTGGTTCACTTCTGAAGCATGCGTTTCCGCATTGAAATGATGTTAAGTCAATTTTGTTAAACCTGTTACTGTTGAAGCCTATGGTGTCAGAATTTATATGTGCATGCCAAAATTACTTTATTCATGTTTTCGATTCTAATGGATTTCCTAGGTTAGCCATTTAAAATAAAAATTACTACAAAATAAAATAAGGTGGATTGTAACGATTAACCTAATATATTTATTTACAAAAATGACAGAAACTCAAAACCATCGGACTAAGTCATGTCAAGGCCAGTGCGTGTTAATATTCTTAACGGGGAGAAGCACAAAACAATTGATGAATGAGTACACTAAAGTCTAAACTAGATATGTAAGATCAAACCTATGCATGTGTTTCGGTTTTGAAAATATTGTGACTTGATCGGATTCTGAAACATTAACTTGCTACCTATGCAAATGTATAATTTAATAATCATATTCGATGAAAATTTGAGTTCAGCCAATGTAAATTCAACATTAGACCATGTACATTCAACATCTTACCATGTACATTCAACATAAGCCCATGTAAATTCAACATAATACCACGTAAATTCTATATAACCTCATAAATTCAACATAAGCAATATGTAAATTCAATATCAGCTGACCATGCAAATTCAAGGTCAGCTTATGTAAATTCAACATCAGCCACATTAACTGAAATATTGGAATTAGCGATGAAGCAACAATACAAAGAAGACAAGCTTGCTAAGACGGATCTGTAATGTTTCTACTGTGTGTATGATAAGTGTTCGACTACAGAAGATGGTTCCTGTGTATACGCCTGGGTGTGGACTGGTTACACAACAAAAGCTCACAAGACAAAAGCTCACACCCTTAATGACAAAAGAGAAAGCTCCCAAGCTGTAATCAGAGGTGTTAGCAGTCAGTTGTCCTGACACCAATTACACCTCATTTCACACCTGAATTTCACATTATGTACTTAACTACAACATTTCAATTCATCTAATTGTATCATAACTGGTACGATTGGAAGGATTTGTTTTGTTTGTTGGAGTTTTACGTCTCAGGAACATCTATGGTCGTGTCAGGATGGGTAGGCCCACCAACTTGTGAGAGTGTGCACTCATGACAACTTTTAAAGTGCTGCCCCACTGGGAGATCAAGCCGCCGACACTATGTCCCAATATCCCACCAGTTCTTTCCCTATCCTAATAATGCTGAGCACCAGGCTAGGTAGCGAAATGTATCAATTTTGTATGTCATTGGTTTACCTCGCCTGGGATTCGAACTCCTGACCTTCTCCACAGTGGTCTTTAAAATATGATTCTATGCCATTCTAGGACGAAAGCTATGCCATCTATGAAGAAAGCTATACCATTTTGAATGTTGACAATGGGGTGAATTTTCATCCTTTGTTTTAATAGAAAACAAAGAAAAAGCTGTGACCAGTCCCTTAAGCAATGCATTTTAAAATAGTCCAGCTTATAGTCAGGATCATGAAAATAGGCCAATTGGGGAAAGTTGTCGGCGTCAAGCATTTGATGTCGGCGTCGAACAATAATTATAGTTTAGCATTGACAGAGATATTGGAAAGTCCTTAAATTTATCCTGAATGTTAAGGTAGAGAAAATACAACAACCTTATTTGTTTCTAGGATAATTTAATATAGAACAAAGAAATGCACTACACTTTAAGAATTGTGACGCCAACATCTGTTAAAGCCGTCGGCATCGAGCATTGGATGTCGGCGTCAAATGGCATAATTATAGTTTAGCATTGACAGAGACGTTGCAAAGTCCTTAAATTTATCCTGAATGTAAAGGTAGAGAAAATACAACAACCTTATTTGTTTCGACGATAATTTAATAAAAGACAAAGAAATGCACTATACTTTAAGAATTGCGACGCTGACATCATAAATAAACCACCAATTGGCCCATTTTCGTGAGGCTGACTGATATATATATATATATATATATATATATATATATATATATATATATATACAATGAAACACCATTTCTTGTTTTATTCAGTATGTTAACATATTATGTATTTAATGATATGTTCCAATAATTTATGATATGTTTAAATATTCTTTATTTGATGATATCATAAAATAAATTTGATGATGTCATCAAATACATTTGATGACATCATCAAATGTATTTGACGATATATCTAAATGGTACACCATTTAAACATGTAAAATTATATTTGATCATATCTTTAAATCGATTCAATGATATGATGAAATAGACTGTATTTGAACATATGTTGAAATGGATTTAATCATATGATAAAATTGATTTAAACATCATTAAATACTTCTGGAACTAACAAAAATTGGTGCTCCCTATTATTAGAAGTATTTTAATAGATGAGAGGGAAGAGGGGGGGGGACCAGGAGGGGGAGGGAGGGAGAGGGCGATACGGGAGAGGGGAATGCGGGAGAGAGGAGGGGACGGGGGAGAGGGTGATGGGGACAGGAGACAGAGGGAGGAAGAGGGGAGAGGGGGAGATGCCTGTCTGTCCCTAGCTTAAAGCTACATAGTCTGATGAAAATATCAAATTTTCAAAGCCAAAATAATTATCTAAATTTGATTCTACATATCTAACTTAGATACTGGTGCACTTAGTAAACATTTGTCACCACCCAGAAAGGAATACTGAGGCAATTGAATAGAATGTGTTACTGCAGAAGCCTATGGGGTCAGATTTTTGGCAAGCCTGCCAAAATTAATTTTGCATGGTAACACTTCAAATATCTCAAAAGTTAGCCACTTAAAATAAAAGTTACTTCAAGCTAAAGTAAGATACATAATAACGATCACCCTAATGTATTTATCTCAGAAAATTTCAGAAACTCAAAACCATTGAACTATGCAACTTTAACCCAGAGGTGGATACGACTAATGGAAAATGTGGGAACTTCATTTTATGTTATGATCAAATGCTGCCACCTTGTGTCTTATGTAGGCATTTCCCCCAAGCTTAATTAGTCTAGATTCTGGGACGTTCTTTAGTATTTAAATTATTTAAGTCTTGGCTTGACAATAAGCACTTAAATGTCAGAGATCTAAGGTTTAAGGGGCTCTGCTGATCCTCTTAATTATGGGTCATAGAGGCCAAACTGTATTAGCTTTTGAGCATTGATAGACTGGAGTTGTCAAGAGAAGAGGCATTTTTTCAACCTCAAAACTTAAAAAATCAAAAAGGACAGGAGACCCATTGTCCTTCGTGACATTACCTACTTTTCCTAAAGATAGGAAGATGTGTGTAGTTAGAGCTATTAAATATTAGATTGTTTGTACTGGAGAAATTAGAAGGGACACTCAAGAGTGCTACAATTAGCAGGAATAGACACTTCCCGGTTTGGGGCCCATTTCACGGTAGGGGTATTTGCTTCCAATGAAAGGAACCTAGGTGTTCTGATTAATACTATTCTTAAGAATGCAGGTTGGAAGACTTCCTTAGCTTTTGCTAGACATTATAACAATAGAGAGGAGAAGACCAATATGGCAACAACCTTTCTTAGCCATTAAGAGTTGTCGGATAAATAAATAATTGGCTCAAGTTAGTAATCAAATTTATATCTACGCAAACCTCTCACTGTGCTATAATTAGCCAGGAGTACTAGAATGAGGTCAAATAGATTAATTATGTGAGTACTTACGTAGTACAGTAAATACGTAATTGGTGTTTCACTGAGTTTGAGGACTCGGCTATTTGTAGGACAGTCCCATCCAACCCAGGGTGGACAGAGAGTGCTCTTACTGGATTTGGGGTATGCCTGCCTCTCAGTGTCCTACAAATAGCCGAGTCCTCAAACTCGGTGAAACACCAATATTATGTATTAATTGTACTACGTAAGTACTCGCTTAATTTATATATAATAAACAAAATTATTGTGAGCTTTTGTCACTTTTTTCATTAAGGGTGTGAGCCTTTGTCTTGTGAGCTTTTGTCTGTGCACCGTGTTGACTAGTCCTGGTAGTGGAAAGAACTAGGAACTGCTCTAACCAATCTTAGAATACAGGTATACAGTAAGTGTCATGCAATGCTCACTGCTATACACAGTGAAATCCCGTTATAACGTGTCGTTGGGTACGTACATAAAATGCCATCGTGACAAAATTAGGGTCGCCGTAAGTCGGGGTCCAATGTTGACCTAGCATCCTTAATTTTTGTTAATGGCGAGTGACTCATTCCGTGATATCTGAATTCTCGTAAAATCGAGATGCATAAAATCGGGGTTCCACTGTGTACCTGTGTTATGGTTTTACTGGCTTTTTGTGTGTTTTACAAAAGCCCAGGGATGAACTTTTATGAACGTCAAATAGCATAGTCCTGTAGAAAAAGGATTTTATGACTCAACCATGTTTTAGGCTATACACAATATTGTATTGTTATATCTGATTATTTAAGCCATGTGCTAATCAGCCACCGTTTAATTTAGTCCCTTAAGCATTTCTATTATGAGTTAACTAACTAATAAACATGAATGAATATAATTTGTTTGCAATAATACAATAAGAAATTAACCATCAGTCTCATATTGTCCTCGCTTCTTGATCAACAATATAAAACTAGGAAACAACTAGTACCTAAATGAATACATTTAAGCATATCTAGCTCTAAATCTATATTTATCTACTTTCAACATTATCTAGAACTAAATGAGGAAAATGTCAATTTGTCAATAAAAACTTGCTTCAGAGGCTTACACAGGGCCTACAATGGCTGCTGGACCTTACCCATTCTCTGTAAACAAAAATGAAATTATTGACCATCAAAGTACAAATCATATTCTACATCTATGTATAGGCTTTGCTAGATGTAAATGCAGATATTACATGTATGTGTTGAGAGGACCTTGCATCACAGTAATACATGTGCGGCCTAAACCTGTTAATCTGACATCGACTGGTTCTCACGTGTTATTAATATTATATGTGGCCATTGTATTTTCCTGTAGTTTCATGCTGGTTTCTGTGATTTGGGCTACTATGCAGAGGCAGTAGTTCTGAAGTAGTCCTACCCAGAAGATAAAGTTGCCTCTAGAACCAGAGCGTGAGTTTGTGGATGAAATCTTCTATTGTTCAATGTTGAAATCACTAAAAAACCTTCTTGAAACCAAACTGATTGCTGAGAGGTCAGCAAACATTGCTTTGGTGGGAAGGAGGTGAGTTCTTTCGCAAAGTGGTTGCAAAGTTGTCGCAAGTGGGCACAAGCCATAGTATGACTGGGGTTTTCGGTGACATGACTCTCCATCACCGACACTTTCTCAACTTGTTACACACCTGTGATTGAGGAGTAGGAACCATTCTGATACTGACACTGACCCAAGTACCCCTTGCGCCACTCACTGGCTGAACTTCACACAACAGTTAATTAAACATTCCCTGCCAATGTGCACCAATGTTGGTTACACATGTTGTATGTCAATAACTAGCTTTATTTTCATTAAATGTCGAAGGTATGTGATCTTCAGAATATAATTAGGTATGTTCTTGAAATGTCATATATTTGATTACATTTTTATTTATGTATTAATTATGTACATAAATTATATATATATCTGTATTATATTTTAAACAGAGCATTCTTGTATTGTAATTATGTAGCGATATATTGCTGGTAGCATTTAGAATTATTGGGTTAAAACTCCTACCGATGCGAATTGCTTCGGTGGTAGCATAACCATTATATATAGGCCTATTTACATATGTTATCTAATATATATATATATTGCCATTGGTGATATTCACATAAATCCTAGAGCGAGTAATTTAAGCAAGATGTTAACTCAGCCAAGTATGTAACACAAGTGATTCTTTTATTCCATACGTGTCACGTTTACATGTTGGTCATATGATCAGTCATACTGATCCAATCTGCGTGGCTACAATATAAATACATTACATCCTCCTTTCAATAAGCAAAATCATGTGTATTTTTTATTTTATTTTTTTTGGTTCAACCACTCTACCAACAGCATTACTTATGGTGTATAACATTATGTAATCAGTTATGGCAATATGGCAATAATTCTAATAAGTTAACATTAAATACAATGGAACAAGTGATATGTGATAATCGTAATACGTGTGAACTAATGTTATCATCATCTTTCAGTTGAATGACTGACGTAATGAGTGCTCTTAATGTAGTCTGACAGTAATTGTGAACATGACACTGAAATACGTGTGAACATACATTTTGTTGTTTGTAAACTTATTTTGCTTATATAAGATGCTTAATAATTGTTTGTAACGTGTGAATGTTAAAACCAATAAATATTGCAAATACACATTTTGCATCTTGTTACATGCACTTTAACACTGTATATAATAATATCTACATGAAATAAATATTTCTTATATCGAGTTTCCAAAAAGGTAAAGACTTAACAGGACAATGTCAAACTTAGATCTAGTATCCCAATCGGTTGACCGGTATTATAGATCTCCCCATATCGTGTCCTGTACGCGTTGTTATTACCAAATTTTTTTGGAGCGTATGTTTGCATCTTGTGTGTCGTGTGCTATTGTCGTTGGATCTGATTTTGTCTGTTTGTATTGTTTAGTATATGTCTTACTTCCTGGTACTTTGTATATGTGTCTTCTGTTTCTGCGTAATATTTTTTGCTGACTGTTGACCAGGGTATAGTCACAGGCTCCTGGTGTGTTTATTTTTATTATTGTTCCTTTGGACCATCGTCCATGGTGGTCCAGATATCTGATATCAGTGTTTACTGGTATTTTTGGGTGTTGCGTGCTTGCCTGCCTATCAAAGTATTCTCTTTGTTTGGCTTGTCGTGTGTGTATTTTATGTGCTGGTACTGATGCTAATTGAGACTTTAGATTTCTTTGGATGCACATGGTTTTAGACCTTAAATTTCTACACATGAGCATTTGTGATCGTGATTTACCTAATACATTCAAAGGAGTGTTCCTATAATTAGGAGGCTTATGTTGTAGTCCTTATTTTCTGTAATGGACTTTTTGACCATCTTCTTTACTGTCTGAACACATCGTTCTGCTTGACCATTACTTTGGGCAAATAGAGGGTTTGAGTAAATAGGTTTGAATCCAAATTCTTTTGCAAATAGACGGTATTCATTACACGCATATTGTGGTCCATTAGCAGATATTACCTCATTGGGGATACCATGTCTGCAAAATATTTGCTTTAGGGCTTTGATCATGGCATTGCTAGATGTAGTTTGTAGCTCAGCAATCTCTGGAAACTTACTCAAATAGTCTACTACTAATAAGAATGTTCGTTCTTTTATTTGGAATAAATCAATTCCGACCTTTTGATATGGAATTGTTGAAATGTTGTGACAAATCATCGGTTCAGCATGTTTTTTGTGCCTGACATCCTGACATATGTGGCATCTTTCTACAACATCCTCTCTATCTGGTTGTTAATGGCTGGCCAAAAGATGCTGTTGTTGCGAGCTAGTTGCTTACATTTAACTATACCCAAGTGTGATTCATGGAAAAGCTTCAACATCTCACTCCTTAATTTTGTTGGTATAACAATCAAATTATCTTTTAGTAACAGACCATCTTGTAATGTGAGATCTGACTTGTATGTGAAGTATGGTTTAGCTATATCGAGTACATCTTTATTGTGGTTCGGCCAACCATTTGTTGTTAATTCAATGATTTTGGTTAGTACCGGATCCTTTATAGTTTCATTAACAATTCATCCTAGTTTAATTTCATCAAAACCCACTGTAGCCACTGTTAGTTGGCTATCAAACAGGTTGTGGGGAGGGGTGCAGTTGGTGTGATATGGTATCTGCAAAATACATATTTATCAGGTTGGAGAGCTTACCTCATTTGAGCTACGATGGTTAAAGTACCTAATTCGAGCTCCGGTTCAATTTCGAAGGTCGAATTTCATATAAGATTAATGTGCAGGTTCACAAATATGGTTGTGGAACACTGAGTTTTGGGTTGTTTTCATATTAGAATACATCACTAGAAAGCAAAAAATTATATCTAATTTCCTGAATATTCATAGGACATTTAGTTGGGACCGGATCGAGTAAATTAACAGTGAATATTAGGAAATAATTCAGTAGTTACAACACATGTCTACAGGACAGAACTGCCCATGGTAGTACTGTGTTGGTATAGCCATAAATCCTAAACAATAGAGGAACCTTCAGTCAACCATGGGGGTATATGCTGGTCTGTGGCCCACTCATATACTTCCACTTGCCACTGGGGGAGTTCCTGTGGGGACTGTTGTACATCATTTAGATATATTTTTTGCATACCAATATATATATGCATAATAAATAATTAACTGTGATTATGCATCTGATGCATTACCCCCACAAATATGGCTTGTCTTGCTGGTACAACATTAAGAAAAACCTACCTTAAATATTATTGTATTTGCTATATTTTATTGTTGGTTATCACTTTATATTTCTATTCATATTATTTAAGGGAAGACCGGTGCCGGGAGGCCTGGCGCCAGCAGGCCGAGAGTCCCGGCGCCAGCAGGCCGAGAGTCCTGGCGCCGGCAGGCCGAGAGTCCCTGCGCCATCAGGCCGAGAGCCACGGTGCCATCATTATTATTACCGTATTATTTTAATTATTATTGGAATAATTTTTATATTTTCATATACATGTATATACATATATAATATATATATATATATATATCGATATAAATATACATATACACATACATATGTGTATACATATAAATATACATATACCTATGTGTATATACATATATAAATATTACATATGCACCTATATATATGTCTATATATACATCCATTCACATATACATATATGTATACATATATACATATGGAGACCTATATATGTGACTACATAATTATATATATATGTGAATACATACTGTATTTAGAGATTACTGCATCATATATTGTAGAGTGGTCCTCCATTTGTCACTGGTAAGTTAACCCATGTGTAGTCTGTCAAGGTATGCAGGTATAGCAATACCTAAGGGAGTTTGACGCCCCTGCCTTGCAGAGTTCTAAACCACTGCCTTGTGGTACAGGTCCTTGACAGAACCGAAGGCTAAGGGAGCAAACCCTAAACAGAAAACCATGTCACTGTGGCAGCATTAAGGGCGGTTGATGTGTGGAACTCCCAACATCTCCCGACCAGCCACTGCAGGGACAAATAGTTTTGCGCATGTCTTGACATGTTCTTGCCGGTGTGAAACCTCTATTTGATCCCCGAGAGAGTGCCGCTGGTAACTTGCAAAAGCCAGCAGCACTTCAACACTTTTGCAGGCAGCTTTCATGAAATGTCTGCGTTCAATCATGAGGCTAACCTGGAAGGGCAAAGTGACGAATAAGGAATACTCGAACGGATGGGGCTGCCCTCTATGGAAGATCTTCTGATCAAAAAGAATCTCCGGTGGACTGGACACCTCATGAGGATGTCATCAGACAGACTACCAAAGCAGATCCTCTATTCTCAACTGTCTTCTGGCTACAGAAAGAGAGGGCGCCCCCCATCTCTGGTTCAAAGATACCATCAAGAGAAACCTGAAGCTGAGAGACATTAAGACCGACTCATGGACGCAACTCTCACAGCAGAGAGCTAAATGGAGAGCGGCAGTCAAGTAATGAAAGCAGTCTTTGTCGCATCGCGACCGACAGCATGATGATGATGAGTCTGTTTCACTCTCAGACTTATTGCAAGGGGCCTAAGCTCTGACACTTTAACACTCAGATTTTAACCAAAAACTGCCAAGGAAAGCTTTCACACCTCAGGTTGCCAATGGTTCTCTGGGCTGCACCTCCACTGACAGCTGAGCTCACTGAGTGTGAATGTGTCAGAGCTTATGCCCTTTGAATAGGTGTGAGAGTGGATTGGATTTGGTTTATAAGGGTCTGTGCCACAGTGCACTGCACACACATATTTCTGAAGGCACACACTACACAACAGTCAACTTGCTACTTGCAAATGGATTACCATTGTGAAGGATCTGGCAGAGTCATCCTTACATTTAGGAACACTGGTAAGTTATTCTTCACCTGATATTGCAATATTATTTATATATTGTATATTATATATAATACATACATATGTATGTGCATATGTGCATATATACATATACCTTTAAAAGTATGTGTATGTATACATGTACATGCCTACTCAAAAATAAAATAAATAAAATATAAATGGAATATTATTTAGGGTAATGGCAGTGTTTGGTTAAAATCTGAGTGTGAAAGTGTCAGAGGTTAGGCCTCTTGCATTGTTGCAATAAGTCTGATAGTGACACAGACTACATATGGATTAACTTAGCAGTGACAAATGGAGTACCACTCTAAGATATGTGATGCAGTCATCTCTAAATACAATATGTATTTATATGCATATATATATATACTCATGTATATATATAGATGTATATGTATGTATGTGTATATATGTATGTATATGTAATATATATATATGTATATGTATGTTAATATATATGTATGTATATATATATGTGTATATATGTATGTGTATATTAATGTATGTGTATATATGTATGTGTATATATATATGTATATGTATAGCATTTATAATAGGCATAGGGGGTTTGGGTTTTGGGGGGGGGGGAGAGAAGACGGCAGCCTATCGGCGCAGGGATTCCCGACGCCAGGGTTCCCGGCCTCCCGGCGCCAAGACTCCCGCTACCAGGCCTCAATTCAAATAATATAAATATAAATAAAATGTGATAACCAACAATAAAATAAACGAAATATAAATGCAATAATATACTAGGTAAGTTAATGTTGCTGTACCAGCAAGAAATGCCATATTTGTGGGGATTATGCACCAGATGCATAATTACAGTGTTATTTATGAACACAGCTTACTGGCCTCCCATCCCCAGGCCTTCTGGCACCGGCCTTCCCATAAATAATATGAATAGAAATAAAAAGTGATAACCAACAATCAAATAAATCAAATACAATAATACTTAAGGTAGGTTTTTCTTAATGTTGTACCAGCAAGACAAGCCATATTTGTGATGGTAATGCATCAGATGCATAATCACAGTGAATTATTTATTATGCATATATATATATATATATTGGTATGCAAAAAATATATCTAAATGATGTACAACAGTCCCCAGAGGACCTCCCCCAGTGGCAAGTGGAAGTATATGAGTGGGCCACAGACCAGCATATACCCCCATGGTTGACTGGAGTTTCCTCTATTGTTTAGGATTTATGGCTATACCAACACAGTACTATCATGGGCAGTTCTGTCCTGTAGACATGTGTTGTAACTACTGAATTATTTCCTAATATTCACTATTAATTTACTCAATCCGGTCCCAACTAAATATCCTAGGAATATCCAGGAAATTAGATATAATTTTTGGCTTTTTAGTGATGTTTTCCAATATGAAAACCTCCTAAAACTCAGTGTTCCACAACCATATTTGTGAACCTGCACCTTAATCCTATATGAAATTCGACCTTGGAAATTGCACCGGGGCTCGAATGAGGTATTTAACCACCATAGCCCGATCGAGGTAAGCTCTCCAACCTGTTTATACCGTTTACGTATGTGACATTGAGATCATAATTTTGCAGGCGCATCCTCATGCATTGCATATGGGCGGATAAATTGAATACTGCTTCATGCATTATAGACACTAAGGGCTTGTGGTCGGTTTCAATTGTTATGTGTTTGCCATAGATGTACTCATGGAATTTGTAGCATCCAAAACATGGCAAGTAACTCTTTCTCGATGACAGCATAAGTAGATTGACAGTCATCGAGAGCCTTACTCGCCATGGCGATTGGATGCCCATTTTGCATTAATACTGCACCTAAACCTGATTTAGACAAATCTACCTGTAACGTAATGTCTTTTTCTACATCATAGAAAGCAAAAACAGGGGCCGTAATTAATAAAAATTTTAACTTGAGGAATGGACTGTTTGAGGTTCATCCCAATGCCATGCAGTATTCTTTTGCAGTACGATTCTGAGTGGTTTTGTTATTTCTGCCATCTTAGGAATGAATTTACCTACATAACCTAAAAATCTTATCGCATGGCCTACATAGTTTACTTGTTGCTGGCATACCTTGGACTTTTCAGGGTTTAACTTGAGGTTTACCTCCCGTGCTCTTTGCAATACTGCCTGTAGTCTTTCATTATGTTCTGCTATGTTTTTTCCATATATTAATATATCATCCGTTATCACATTTACACCTTTCAACCCAACTGGATTTTGTTCATTTCGTTAATGAATATGTCTCCTGCCATTTTAATCCCGAATGGTAATCTTGTGTATCTAAATCTGCCCCATGGGGTGTTGAACGTGCATAATTTGGAGCTTCCCTCATTGAGCTCAATTTGCCAGTATCCACAATTTGTGTCTATTACCGAAAAGTACTGTGCACCATGGGTTGTCGCTAGTGTAGAGTATGTAGGATATCGTGCGTATAGGAGTGCGGGTCACTGATCCGTGGCGACCTGTGTGACGTCATGGATCCTTGGTGGGGTGGTTGGCCCGAATAAACTCACTTGCATACTATCCGTCGTGGTGTTCGTTTCTACGATAGTACATGGTGTCAGATCGTGAATCTGAATCCAACGACATCCACTATGGCGCTAACAGGGCTCAAACCACCACAGCCGTTGACGTTTGAAGGAAATTTGGCGATGAACTGGCGGGCGTGGTATCGTGCGTACAAAATTTACAGCACAGCCACAGGAGCAACTTGTAAGCCAGAGAAGACGCAGTGTTGTGTGTTTTTACACGTGGCCGGGTTGGAGGCACAAAAACTACACCTAACGTTCAAGTTCGACGCCTCCGAGAGAGACAAGCTAGAACCGTTAGTAACAGCATTCAGAGAATATTGCGTCGGCAAGACGAATATAACGGTGGTCCGGTATATGTTTAATTTGTGTAATCAATCAGCCGAATCGATGGATGCGTACATTCGCGAATTGCAGCACAGAGTATCTTACTGTGACTACGGGGACATGGAAGACTCGTGACCGCTTGGTGTGTGGAGTGAAAGAAGTCAAACTGCGGGATAAACTGCTTCAAACTCCCAATTTGACGCTAGACAGATGCCTCGAAATGTGTAGGTTGAGTGAAAACACTCATGCTCAACTACACAAATATGATGATGATACGAAAATTGAACACGTGGAGGAGATCAAAATGCACCCGGACGCATATTCTGCGCAGCCGCGGAATGCTGCAACGACAGCACGTGCGTGTACATGGCAGAGCCGCGGCAGGCAGTCAACCATGCCACGTTCAACATGTACCAGGTGCGGATACCAACACAGCAATGCCATTTGTCCGGCTACTGACAGTGAATGAAGTATGGGTAGGAAGCGAAAAGCCAGAGGAAGATGAAGACAGGGACACGGATAACGACCTGTTCGTCGGGGAAGTCGGCAGCGAACCAGCACCCAGCAACAGTCTATGGTACGTTAAATTGAACTTACAAAACGTACCTATTAAATTTAAGCTTGACACTGGGTCGCAAGCAAACATTGCGCCACGTAGTGTATATAATGCTTTGAGCAACACTGTGCTAGCACCATCAAAATGCTGCCTCGTCACTTATTCAGGTGAACGCATACGGCCAGACAGACAAGCGGTTATCGTAGTGAGGGGGAGACCGCTAACATTTCAAGTCACCACGCAAGGCACGCCTTTGCTGGGAAAAGACGCGTGCGTTGAACTACAACTCGTTCGACGAATCGATGCAGTCTCCGTCAACAACACACGGGGCAAGGAAAGTGTGCCGACAGCAGATGATCTGGTCAAAAAGTATTCTGACATATTTAAAGGCCTAGGAAGCATCAAGAGTAATGCAAAAATTCACATTGATAAACATGTTGAGCCAGTTGTTGATCCGCCGAGGCACATTCCTCACGCTATTAAGGATAAAGTTAGAACTGAGTTAGATAAAATGTTAGAGTTAGGGGTTATTGTACCACAGCACGAGCCAACCCCTTGGGTGAACTCAATTACCATAGTAAAGAAGCCGCAAAAAATTTGTATTTGCTTGGACCCGACAAAGCTATTCTGAGAACACCCTATTCAACCCGAACTGTCGAGGAGGTAATTGCGAAAACCCATGATGCAAAATACTTTTCTGTAATTGATGCCAAAAGTGGTTACTGGCAAATTGGTTTAGATGAGGACAGCTCAAAACTATGTACATTTAACACCCCTTGGGGGCGTTTTAGATACACTCGCCTGCCATTCGGCATTAAAATGGCCAGAGATATTTTCATTAGTGAAATGAACAGCATATTAAGTAACCTTCCTGGAGTTAATGTGATCACAGACGACATTTTGGTGTTTGGTAGAACAATTAAAGAACATAATGAAAATTTGGAGAGAGTGTTCAGACGCGCAAGAGAGGCAAATTTGAGACTGAATCCTGAGAAATCTATCATTTGCAAAACAGAGATTAACTATGTGGGTCATACTTTGACGCAGGCAGGGTTAAAACCTAATGCTGACAGGGTGCGTGCAATTGTAGACATGCCGACACCTAATGACAAATCCGGGGTTCAGAGGTTTCTGGGGATGATTGGATATGTGGGGAAATTCATACCTAACTTATCAGAAATTTCTAAGCCGTTAAGACAAATTCTAAGCAAGAATGTGGTCTGGTTCTGGCAGCACGAGCAAGATGCAGCATTTAAAGAGTTAAAAACACTGTTAATGGCAGCGCCAGTGTTGAAATATTACAATGTAAATGATAAGCTAACATTGCAGTTGGACGCATCTAAGTCTGGTTTGGGCACGGCCATTTTTCAACAAGGCAGACCAGTCGCTATGGCTTCAAAGGCGCTTGATTCACGTCAAGCAAGTTACGCAGTAATAGAAAAGGAGTTGTTGGCCATATGTTTTGGTTGCGTCCGTTTTCATGAGTATGTCTATGGGAAAGAAATTGTAATACAAACTGACCATAAGCCTCTAGTAGCAATAATGTTAAAACCGCTATATATCTTGTCGGCCCGAATGCAGCGTATGCGAATGCACCTGCAGAATTATAACATTGTTATAAAATATGTCAGTGGTAACGAAATGTTTTTTGCAGATACATTATCGCGTGCGCATACCACCGACACTGCACCAAACAACCTGTTCGACAAGGAAATTTCCATTGCATCGATAGCGGTAGCGAGTCACATGAATGAGAGTCGTCGTTGAAACAAGAGCCAATCCTACGCTAAATGAGGTAATCAAATTAGTTCAGAATGGGTGGCCAAACCAAAATATCCATATGACGCCCTGCGCCAAGCCGTTTTTTACTTTCAAAGACACTATTACATACTCGGATAATATGTTATTTAAAGACAACCAAGTAATTATCCCTAGAACACTGCAAAAAGAAGTGCTGCGCATATTGCATGAAACCCATTTGGGAAGTATAAAGTGCAAACAGTTGGCTAGAGATAATGTATTCTGGCCAGGCATGAACGGTCAAATTGAAGATATGGTAGCGCGTTGTACCACATACCAAATGTATAGAAATGCGCAGCATGCAGAACCAATGATACCACATGAAATAGACCCGCAACCATTTAATAAATTAGGAGTGGACTTGTTCCAGTACCAAGATAAAACCTATCTGATATTAGTGGATTATCATTCTAAATTTCCGGAGGTAGCAGAATTGCACGCCACAAACTCGAATGCCGTAATAAATGCACTGTGCGAAATATTCGGTAGACATGGCATACCAGCGACGGTAGTATCAGACAACGGGCCTCAGTTTACCAGTCGAGAGTTCGCAAATTTCGCTAAGAGTTATAATTTCACACAAGTGTTCTCAAGCTCCTATTACCCAAAAAGTAACGGACAAACAGAACGTTATGTTCAAACTATAAAAAAGATGATGACGAAAGCTTCACTAAATAAGCAAGATTTCAACTTATATCTGTAAAATTATAGAAATACTCCTATTAAAGAATGAAACGCATCGCCAGCGCAGTTGCTGATGAGCCACAGGCTTCGTTAAAAAATACCAAGTACAAAAAAACATCTAAAACCACTCGTACAACGTTCAAATAAAGGTAGCATAGTTAAGATGCAGAAGCAACAAAAACACTATTATGACAAAAGGGCAGGCACACTGCACAAGCCACTACAGGTGGCGGATGACATCAAATATTTGACGTATGAAGGAAAGTGGAATCCTGGGAAATTTACGCGCGCAAATATAGGAGGGCCACGTGGCTACGAAATTCAGAACCGAATGGGTAACCAAATACGACGTAATAGAGTACACTTGTTCAAAGTACCTAGTTCAAGTCTGATGCAGACAACAACTAAAAATAGCAGTCCGGATGAAATCGTACCGCAGGTGGGTGGTGGGGCCGACGCAAATAGGGCTAATAGTAGAAGATGGCTAATAGTAGAAGAGGGAAGATGTAGAGTATGTAGTATATCGTGCGTATAGGAGTGAGGGTCACTGATCCGTGGTGACCGGTGTGACATCATGGATCCTTGGTGGGGGTGGTTGGCCCGAATAAACTCACTTGCATACTAGCCGTCGTGGTGTTCGTTTCTACGATATTACAGCTACCACCTCTTCGATAGTACGAGTTGGATATGGCCCTCGTAATATTGCATGATTTAATCTAGTTGGGTCAAGACAAACACAAATTTTGTAATACCCCTGTCACACTACAACGTAACGAGCTAACGTAAGCCTGACGTGATCACATTTGGTCATTACGTTGTCGTACGTTGGGTTACGTTAATATGACGTCATAATGACGTTAGACTGACGTCGAGCTACGTCACATTACATCATGTTACGTCGGCGCACGTCAATGTTTTGAACCTGTTTAAAACTTTCGACGTGATGCGAAGGTAAGGGTTTACGTTCGCCGTACGTTCTGTACACGTTCGGCGAACGTCAATGACGTTAAACGGACGTTAGTCTAACGTTCCTAACTACGTTCCACTCGTTGACCCACATTAAAGCAAGTGGAAACGTCCAAGCGGCGTAATGGGAAAGTCAGGAGAACGTCAGGAGAACGTGAGTTCAGCGTTTTGCCAACGTTTAATGACGTAAGTAACGTAAGGTAACGTAAAGCAATGTAAAGCAATGTAGTTCTGGCGATGGAATAACGTTCATAACGTCCCGTCAGCGTCATTACGTTGTCCTCTCTCGTTGAATGACGGTATCACTACGCTTTACCAACATTACGCTCTCGTCCACTACGCTGCATCCACATTCAACTTGCACCCAAATTTGCATACTACGCCGAGAAGTTAAACGTTCTTCACGTTCTCCCTACGTTGACGTCGTTACGTCGTAGTGTGACAGCCCCATTAGGTTTACAAACAATTGTAATTGAATTTACCCATGGGCTCGATTTGTTCTACAATTACGCCGAGATCAAGCATACGGTCTAATTATTTTCTAACCTGCTGGGATATTGCATGTGGTACGTGTCTGGGAGGGTCAATGGTAGGGTCTACATTTTCATTAATGTATATCTTTGCATTACTTTTTATCAAACCTAGCCCAGTGAAGACATCTTTATAACTATTTACCATTTGTTGTGCTATAGCTGAATTTGAAGTCGCGTTCTGAAGTTCATCGATGCGAGTTATTAGTTGTAACTTTACACATGCATCTTTTCCTAGTAGAGGGTTTCCCGCAGTAGTTACTTGAAATTTCAGGACATGACCTGCAATGCTTATGTACGTCTCGCCCTCGGGATGTATCTGCTGCCCGGTGTACATAACTAGGCAGCACGCAGGCGGCCTCAGCGTTGCTCCTTTGATTCTGTCAAAGACTGTTCTTGGTATCAGATTCGCCTCCGATCCTGTATCCAACTTGAATTCTACGGAGACTTGTCTAATTGTTTCTGTCACGTACCACAGATTGTCATCTTTATGGGCCACATTCATTATGGCGCCTACAAAGAGATCATGGTCTGTACTGTTGGTCTTTCTGTATGGGTTATGGGTTAGGGTTAGGGTTAGGGTTAGGGTTAGGGTTAGTGAAAAGTGAAATATCTCTAAAACAACACAACCTATTAACAAATCGCTTGGTACACATATAGAAAACATCTTTACCAAAAAGATTATATTAAATTTATAAGGTTTTCTATTAATTTTGAATAAATATATTGTGTCGGGCCTACAGCATTTGCCGCAAAAAACCAAGATGGCGGTGCTTCGTCAACATTCCGTACCGGATAATTTAAATCGTGTTAACACGAATAATTCCATTAATACGTGGTAATAAATTACAAAACTTTTACAAAATAATCTAAACATATTAATAAACAAACCTGTTAAATAATTCCTTAAACTTCCTGCGATTTCTGGAGTTATTTGTAGAAAAAGAACGCTGCTCAACGATCGCACGTTCTCCACTGGCGACTCGAACTGAGTCGAGGTCGAACTGTCAACAAACCGTATCGGATAATTCAAATCATATTAACACGAATAATTCCATTAATACGTCGTAATAAATTACAAAACTTTTACAAAATAATCCACACATATTACTAAACAAACCTGTTAAATAATTCCTTAAAATTCCTGTAATTTCTGGAGTTATTTGTTGAAAAAGAACGCTGCTCAACGATCACACGTGTTCCGCTGGCGACTCGAGCCGGAAACCAAATTTAAAGAACTGCGCATGCGTGGATCACCACCGTCGGCCCGACGGTGGTTCGACGATGGCCCAAATGCGCAAAATGAGTGAAAACCAGTGGCGGCCCACCACCTTCGGGCTGACGTTGGCTCGACAGTGGCCCAAATGTTCAAAAGATTGAAACCCAGCGGCGGGACACCACCGTCAGCCCGACGTTGGCTCGACGGTGGCCCAAATGTGCAAAACGATTGAAAACCAGCGGCGGAACACCACCGTCGGCCCGACGGTGGCTCGATGGTGGCCCTAATGTACAAAAAGATTGAAACCCAGCGGCGGGCCACCACTGTCGGCCCAACGGTGGCCCGATGGTGGCAAATATGTGCCGACGGGGTGACCAATAGCCAACGTCGGCCCGACGGCTGTGTGATATCTGGGAACTGACATAATGAAATTATCGTCAATGTAGAATTTGACATATTGAACTAATCTTGATTCATACATAAATTTCTATATTTATAGCCAGCTGATACAAGAAAGTATTTCCAGTTTCTCTTATACCCCAGTCACACGAGAGCCAGCGTTCGCCACCAACCTCCTTATGCCCAAAAGGACGCCAACCACCCAGCGTTCCATTCGATACATTGTTTTCAAAAAAATGTTGGCGTCCTCTCAGAGTTCTGTTGGCGTCCTTGCGGTGCCTTAGCAGCGTCCTTTCGGTGACAGGACGCCGCTAAGGCGCCGCAAGGACGCCGATAGGACGGTAACTGCTATGGTGGTTGGCGACCTGGCGCCATCCTGGCGCCGCCGAATGTATGCCACCGACCTGGCGCCGTCCTGGCGCCGCCGAATGTATGCCGCCAACGTGTCGCCAACCTTGCGCCGCCACGGTATGGCAAAAGTGATTGGCGACCTGGCGACAACCTCACGGCGCCAGGCCGCAGCCAGGTCGCCAACCAGTCGCCAACCTTGCGCCGCCACCGTTCCTACGGTCCAAAACTGGCAGGAAAAGGTGGGTGGCGACCTGGCGGCGACCTCGCGGTGCCAGGTCGCCGCCAGGTCGCAGCCAGCTCGCCGGCTGGTCGCCAACCAGTCGCCAACCTTGCGCCGCCACCGTTCCCACACTCCAAAACTGGCGGGAAACGGTGGGTGGCGACCTGGCAGCGACCTCGCGGCGCCAGGTTGCCGCCAACAACTTCTTAATGGCGCCATCCAAACTGGGCACAAGGAGGTTGCACGTGCAGCACGTGCAACCTCCTTGCGTCCAAAATTTCCGAAATGGACCCTGGGAGGTTGGCGTCCTCGCGGCGCCAGCACTTAAAGAAGGCATAGGGAGGGCGCAATTCGGACATTTTGACGTCGCGAATCACTCTTTAGTGGACGCAGGCCTTGTGTGACTGGGGTATAAGCAAATTGAATAAACCCTTGTATATACAATGATTGTATTTTGATATTTCCTAAATGTCACATACTGTATAAATTATGTGACATGCATAGCCATAGATTATCGATCGATATTCTGGCATAGGCTAGGATTGCCAATTAAATTAAACTTAATGGCTTCATAAAAATACGAGACTATGATAAACAAGCATTGGAACTATATATTTGGCATATTAAATAGTAAAATCGCGTGGTTGTTTCCATAGCCCAGCCTTCCGAAACGTTATTTAATTGGTTGTTCAGCAGCCCTGTCACAGATGGGCGGGGATGCAAATAGCCGAGTACGAGTCGCAGAAGGAACTCCCGACTGCAACTAAATGTTGATCTATTACAAATGCGAATCAGTTTCATGACGTCACAATTTCAATTAATGGCGATACAAACCCAGTGACTAAAGTACCCAGTCTGGTGTGGATGCTATTAGATAGTGACGCCTACAACTATTAGATTCAATCAATCAATAGTTCCGTGCTCTAGTCGAGGGTTGGATGCAATGGTTCTCCACTTGTCCCGATGTTGTGCTGTTCTGATAGACTGTGAATAATTCAAGCCTGTCTACTGTGAAATATTTGTAAACCATGATGTTCTTGGTCTCCCTCTCCCTCTGCTGCCATTCACCTTCCCTTCCAACAATGTATGGTATATTGAACTCTGACGAATGATGTGGCCAAAATAAATAAGTTTCTTTGACTGTATAGTGGCAAACAAGCTTTTCTTATTTTTAATTTTTCTGAGAACTTCTTTGTTGGTGATCTTCTTTGTCCATGATATTTTCATCATCCTTCGATAAGTCCACATCTCAAATGCTGCTAAACGTTTGTACATTTTCTTAGAGATTGTCCATGTCTCTGCCCCATACATTAGAGTAGACCACACAAAACACTGAAGAATACGCTTCCTTGTTTGTATTAATATCTTCCTTGATGTTAACACTCTATACATTTTGGAGAATGTTGTTCGGGCTATTGTTATCCTTCTTTTAATTTCTTCCTCACATCTCCCATCTTTTGTAATCTTTTGTCCGAGATATATGAATTCGGATACTTGTTCTATGTTTGTGCCATCTATGGTTATATTGACGTTTGGTTTATCTGTCTTTTTACTTATAACCATTGTTTTGGTCTTCCTGGCATTCATCTTCATGTTGAATAGTATTCCAGCTTTATTGATTCTATTCACTATATCTTGTAGGTTTTTCTCACTGTCTGCTAGTATTACACTGTCATCGGCATATCTAAGATTGTTGACGTTCATGCCACCTATTGTCACTCCCTTGCAATCTTCAATGTGTCTGAAAATCATCTCTGTGTACAGGTTAAATAGACATGGTGACAATACACACCCCTGTCGAACTCCTCGTTTAATCATAACTTCATCCGATAGGCCCTGCTCCATTTTTATAAATGCACATTGTGTCCAGTATAAGTTCACAATTAGTTTAATGTCTTTGCCATTAGATTCACCTCAATGATATTAAAACTGGAATGCCACAATCCAAACACCGTCTTCTCCAATGTGTAGCAAAGTGCTGCCACCTACCAGAAAACTACGCCATTCGATTGTAGATGGGTGACACCGCGATATAATCAGTCTGTAAGGACTGACTCAGTATGAGTGTTCCGTTTCTTTACTATTCAATATATTATAATTTTGACAAATCAAAAGAACTATCTATCCTAATCATACTATATATGCCATGCTTATTTTATTTAAACTATGCACTAATCGAAGACTCCAACTATGACTGTGGTTATAAGACCATTTAACTTTGACACTTACAAGGAGCGATTTCTTGGTAAATATAGAAAATCCAAAATAACTAAGCACAATTTTAAATTATCTGAAGCATTGGTAATAAGATAAATGTTTGAACTTCAATTCAGTGGATGACTACTTCATTATGTACAATTACAAACGTGAATCAGCAATGTAGCCAACATAATTTTATTCAATAACTTCAAAAAGAACATGTAAATAGTATTGTAGTTTTCATATTTGTATTTCAGTTCCGACAGGAAACTTCAATTTGCTTACTACAGACTTGAGTATGAATATCTACCCATTCCAATGCTGCTTAGCTTCCACAGCAGAATTTCACTCGCTGAACACAATGGGGGACATCCGGGGTAGTTCATTTGTTGACACTAGATGGCGCATCGGTACCAGTGGTCCTAAACGGCCATTGACAATGCACTGAGTTCGCCGGTACGCGTAGTGCAATACGTATATTTTATTCAAAATTAATAGAAATACAGAACCCTAACCTTAGAAATTTAATATAATCTATTCGTTGTATGTTTTCTATATGTATACCAAGCGGTTTGTCTCTAGGTCTTGTGGTTTTAGAGATATTTGACTTCTTCTGTATGAAGATTGCTCACGGCCATTGACAATGCACTGAGTTCGGCGGTACGCCCAGTGCAAAACGTTTATTTTATTCAAAATTAATAGAAATACAGAACCCTAACCTTAGAAATTTAATATAATGTATTCGTTGTATGTTTTCTATATGTATACCAAGCGGTTTGTCTCTAGGTCTTGTGGTTTTAGAGATATTTGACTTCTTCTGTATGAAGATTGCTCACGGCCATTGACAATGCACTGAGTTCGGCGGTACTTCTGTATGAAGATTGCTCATAGCCATTGGGTTTGCAGTGTGACAGTGTGCCGAATAGGCCCACTGGTTCAGTGGCGATGCGAACGGCAGGAATTTGAAATAAAAAGTCGGAGGTCCCCCATTAATACAAGTTGATTGTTGGAAATTAAAATCAGATCCATTTGGGTACTTAGGTGACATTTTCTCATTTAGTAGAAATAAGACCAGGGCCCGTATTCATGAGTGCGGGGTACGGTTAGCCGGAGGTTAGGCTTAGCCGTTGGGTAGGTATCCCACGGTTTAACGGCGGCGCTTAAGTAGGTCAATCGGTATTCACCAATGTTCTAGCCAGTCGGGAGAGCTACCCGTTCGCTTTGTTTACATTCGTCGATTCGAAAATATTAATATCGCCGCGTTTGCGGCAGCAGCGTTAATTTCGCTTCGGATTTAGGGTTAAATTGATAAGATTTCACTTATTGCGTATGTAATTCTGTCAAATATGACAGCATTTAATAGATTTGGGCATAAGAAATTCCCGCCGATTCGGCCGCGATGGCGGCGGCCATTTTTACTTGATGTCGACAGTATGGATATCGACGTCGCTGCGGCGGCGGCGATTTGTTTACTTTACACTCGTCGATTCGAAAATATTAATATCGCGGCAGTTACGGCATCAGCGTTAATCTCGCTTCGGATTTAGGGTTAATTTGAATAAATTTCACTTATTGCGTATTTAAATCTATCAAATATGATCGCATTGAATAGATTCAGAGCCACACATACTTACTAAGCCCTCGGGGTAGTGGCTTACCCCTGGGGCCAAATGTATGAGCCACAATTTATCGGCTGCGGAGTTAAGGGCGGCCAGCGGGGTAGCTACTGTCGGCATTAATATATGTGTCACGGGGGATGTATCAGTCCAAAGCGCGCGGGTTAGCTAACGTTTCAGTTATTTATAGTTTTGGGAAATCCCTCTGCGTTTGTAGCCATATATTAGGCTCAAATATATTAAATGCGACCATATTTAACAGAATTACATACTCAAATCATGAAATTTCATTAAATTAACCCTAAATTCGAAGCGTTATTAAGGCTACCGCTGCATTGGCGGCGATATTAATAGTTATATTTTCGAATCGACGAAGGTACAGTAAACAAACCGCCGGCGCCGCCAGTATGGAATGCGACGTCGATGCGGCGGTTGCGGTTGCGGTTGGGGTTAATTTAATGAAATTTCACGATTTGAGTATGTAATTCTGTTAAATATGGTCGCATTGAATAGATTTGGCCCGAATCGGTCCCTAACCTGCACGTTAACCCAGGCTCAAGTGGGAGTTAGTGAAGGCGACGTTAACCCTCGAGGCGGTAGCCTAACCCGCGCACATACATTGACACTTTGGCCGCTAACCCGGGAAATCCGCACAACGCGTGGGTTACGAGCCCTAACCCGGACTCTTACATTTGGCCCCTGATTCGAAAGTGGGGTAGGGTACCCCCCGGTTAGAGCCCCAGGGTAGCGCTACCCCAAGCTCATGAATACGGATTTTCCACCGTTAGCCGGGGGGGGGGGGGGGGATACCCTACCCTACGGTTAGAGCCCTACCCCGAGCTCATGAATACGGCCCCTGGCCTACAACAAGATTTGTCAGTCAGGTAATTTTGTCAGTTTTAAGTGGGTGTACCTTGTGTAAGGGGTAAATTCTGCTTTAAGCAAACCGACCAATCACTATATTCGAATTTCAACTAGCACAATTTGCTAACAAGAAATCCAGAGTGACATAGCTAAACTGATTAACATGTGTAATTCCTATATTATCGCCTATGATAAAGTTAATTATAGCACCAATGGCAAGAACTATTTGCATGGCCACAATGCGCATGCACTAAAATGTACACTAGATAACTACCTGAACATGTAAGGAATCTACACAAGACATCCCACTTAAGAGAACTTCTTTACACAGAGATATGAATAACCTTACTTTTCTCAGGATATTTACTACAATGGTTCGTTTTGGGCGTACGCTAAGACCGAATTAGCAATTATGCAATACATGCTGAGAAACACTCAGGCGAATTGGCAATATCTATGTGAATGTATAAAGGCTTCTTTAAGCTGTTTAAACATACAAAACATTGTATAATACCAGGACGGCAGTACAACACTGCATATTTCAAGTGGATGCCTCCAAGCCAGCATTGGGCACACACGGAACAGCCTTGGTGTTTGTATTGCTCGTGCAGTTTAATTGGACAGACTGGCAAGCTCACAAGCCCACACACCCGCCTCATACAAGCAGCCCCATACAACTGAATCATCATCGGGTTGGTTGGAAAGTACATTGCAGCAGTCACATAGTATTGCAGAAAATACAGGAACAATATCACTTTACACGGCGTTGTTCATTTCACAAGCTTTCTCTGTAGAGACGAGAATGCCTACTAGGTAGGCCTACCTGTAGCAGCCTCACACGACTGCCCCATACACCCCGGCATGTGACATTTGTGAGTCATTTCTGCGGTAAGTGATTATGGCGAGAGGCTGAGTTACTCTGAGCATTACTTCTATGCGCCAGTAATCACTGTAGGTGCTGGAAGATACAGTATGTATAATAAGAATCACAGTGTATGCAACATAGACACCATATCCAGTATATTCTGTATATACTACATGCAGTATATAGAATACACAACATATGCAGTATACACTATATATACCATATACAGTGTATACACAATAATACAGTACCCACCATATGTAGTATACACTGTATCTACCATATACAGTGTATACCCAATAATGTATACAACATATGTAGTATACATTGTATCTACCATATACAGTGTATACACAATAATACAGTATACAACATATGTAGTATACACTATCTAAGTAGACACTGTAGTTGTATATAAGTATATACAGTACAAATTGTATATAATTACATATGTGCTACACGTATAGTATATATAGTCTAACAAACTCACAGAGGTTTGGGGGATGTGGGAGAATGCTTACAAACAGAGAAAGAATGCATGCAGTAGTTGTGTACATAGTGTATGTAATATATACGTAGCATATACATTATATACGTAGTATATACACTATATGTGCGGCATAATCTATTAGTATTACATACTACATACACAGGACATAGTATATACACTATATGAAGAATACACACTATATATATATATATATATATATATATATATATATATATATATATATATATATATATAAATAATATGTACTGTGCATAGTGTATATACTATATTATATACAGGAGATGCAGTATATATGCACAACACATCTACACATATACTACAGTATACATGATATACAACATAGCTTACATACAGAATATATACATTATATACACACATACTTTCTATACACAACACCTCTGATGTGGATGAATATGCCATGCAACAAATCAGTGCTGAAATGTGGGCCATACATTGACAGATAAATTAGGATTGTACCGCAATGTAATCCATAACCAGCATCACGTTGAATGACTTTAATTGACTAAGCCAGCTAAATTATTCACCCACCGCTACTCCCCTTCCACACCACCACGCCCTCCTACCCTCGTCCCACCTCCACTATTATTAATTACATGTCAACCCCCCGCTCCTCCCCACAGGGACACTAGTCGAGGATCTTGCGCTGCTTGCCCATGTTCATTCCTGCCTGGCTGGCACCCTTGTTGGTGCCCATTTGCAGACTGATCACGTTCTGGCCGGCTTTCATCTGTTCTTCGCTGAAGTCGCGTACATTCTTAGAGGCCTTCTTCGGCCAGAAGCCATCCGGACCTGTGTAGTCAGGCTTGGTCTGGGCCTGCGTGGACGGGGAGGGGTTGGCCATCATTGTTTGTAGGGTATTACATGATACACTTATGTACAGATAACAAAAATATAGATTAGTTAGACGAATCTTACCTGGGTATAGATGATGGATAACTATTGTTTTACCGAGGTAGGAGCCTCGGGTAGACGTGGGCGAGGGAGAAGGAAGCACATCCGGGTCCAGCAATCTTTACCTACTAATTCAGGATAAAAATGATTCCAAAAAAACAAAAAAACTATGGTCATGTGACCTAATCTTGGTACAAGTGATTGAATAGACGTGGCAGGGCGTGGTGGGTGGGCCCTCGCCCACGTCTACCCGAGGCTCCTACCTCGGTAAAACAATAGTTATCCATCATCTATACCCAGGTAAGATTCGTCTAACTAATCTATTTTACCTCGGTATACCGCCTCTGGCTAGCCGCAGGCTAGGGAGACCTTTACGTAATATCATTTTTATCCTGATATTCCTGTTAGTTACTATTCTATTATCAAGTCTTAATTAAGTATGTTTGTACAATTGTTATGACAAAAAAGCGAAAAAGTGCACTTTGTCTCACCTGTGTCTTTTAGTTGGTGAGTAGCCTCTGTGCGATAGGTTGAGGCTTCTCTAGTCGCTTGTGATAATGTTTTGCAAACGATCTAGCAGTTTTCCATCCTGCATGAGCCAGGATCCGTTTCACGGAAATGCCAAGTAATCTGGCCTTAGATACCATTGCACCACGTGTAGAGTGCGATGAATATCTGTTTGTGTTTACTCCTGAAAGTTTTAACACAGTCATGGTCCATCTGGCGAGGGTGTCCCTCGAAATGCCCTTGTGTGGCTTAATAAAGCTCACCAAAAGCTGCCTTGAGTTGCGTATTGTTCGTGTCTTGGATATATATGTCCGTATTGCGGAGACTACACATAACTTGCGATCCTCTGTGAAACTAGTGACACTTATTGTCGACAGGGGATCACCTAAACGATTTGATTTCAACAAAGTTGTTAGATCAAACGTTGCTTCCTTGCTATCGATTTCAAGACCATTGAGCGACAGGGCGACTATAGTTTGGCCCCTGTGTCCTGTAACGAGCAGAAGGAGCAAAGCTACTTTGAAGCCTAATAGCTTAACGTCCAGGAACTTATTCTCTGGCCAGTCCTTGAAGAGTTTAAACACAAGAGAAACATCCCAAAACCTATTATATTTGGGTTTGGGAGGGTTCCTCTGATAAATTGATCGTATGATCCAGCAAATAACATGATGTTTTCCCATTGTTTCGCCATTAATCCTAGGTAGGATTATTGAGAGCGCACATCTGGCTGCATTGATAGCGCCATACCCTAAACCTTCGTCTTCCAAAAAACGTAGGAAACGTCCTACCTGGGATATTGTTGGGTTCATAGGCTTAACTTTCTTAAGTAAGCAATAAATACCCCATTTCTTTAAATACGTGGTATACATTTTTACAGTTCCCTTCCTCCAGGCGTGAGAGACCAAACGTTGTTGTGTAATCTTATCCAAGCCGAATTGTTCCAAATATTTATTTTAAAAAGGAATGCTACCAAAGGAGTCGTCGACACGTTTCCGTGGCGCGCTAACGGTCCCTGATGTTTCAGATTTCCTCGGTATCTTGGGAAGCATAGCATGCTTTTGGCCGTCGCGACTAGTCTCGCTAGCCAGGGTTGAGTGTCCCATTCGGGGACGATGAGGATGGCGTGTGTTTTCTCCATTAGTATCTTTCGGGCGACTTTGCTAATAATGGTAAAAGGGGGTAAAATGTAAAAGAAATGATTTTGCCAAGTTAGCGAGAAGGCATCTATGTGCCAAGCATGTGGTTCTGGGTGCCACGAAACATATTTCTCCAGTTTAAAGTTATTACATGAAGCAAATAAATCTATATCCGGCCAGCCCCATAATTTACAGATTTGTTTGAAAATTGATGGGTTTAGTGACCACTCTAAGGGAAATGGCGACTCATCTTATCGGCAAGGCAATTCTGCGTTCCGGGTATGTGTGTTATTGTTAACCAGACGTCAAACTTTTGCGCCCAATTCCAAATGAGTAGTGCCAACTCGTTACACTTAATAGATTTTGTACCTCCCATATTTCTGACATAAGCCATGGCTGTGGTGTTATCCGTAAGGATACAAACATTATTTTTGGGTACTTTAACAAGGCTGGTTAAACCTAAGTAAATGGCTCGTAATTCTAAAACATTAATATGTTCAGAAATTTCCGATTCTAGCCATCGTCCCCCCGTTGCTGCATCATTGCGATGTGCCCCCCAACCTTGGAGTGACGCGTCAGTCGTAACTGTAGTATTGGGGTCACCCATTCGAATGGGATTGGGGGAGTTAGCCACCAAAAAATGTCGGCTAGTCCACTTTCAGAGATAAACATTGTCTTTTCAAAGTTACCCTTGGCGCGGGCCAAAGCTAGATTTTTATCGATTTCCAGGGACTTAATGTGTGCGGCCCCATATAGAATAGCAGGGCTGTATGAAATCATTATACCGATTAAGACTGCAACCTGTCTTATCTTTGGCCTAGAAATGTCTAACAGCTGTATCGCTGTGTCCCGCAGCTTATCTTTCTTTTGTTGTGTAAGTGACACGGTCATGGCCGTCGTGTTCAAAATGAAACCTAGACACTTAAGCTGCTTAGTAGGAGAAAACACAGATTTCTTAGCATGGATGAAGAAACCCAAGTTTGAGAACAGTTGACATAAATCTTGAACGGCGAGCTCGCATTGTTCGAAAGATTGTCCCATAATGAAAGAATCATCAATGTATGGAAACATACAATGACCCAGTTTAGCCATGTGTGAAAAAACCGGTTTCAACAACTTAGTAAAAAGTTGTGGCGCACACGCCAAACCATTAGGTACGCAGGTAAATTCAAAAAGCTGGTCATTCCAAACAAACCGTAAATACTTTCGAAACCCCTCTTGAATAGGGACGGTATAGTAAGCATCTCTTAAATCAACACTCGCTAGCCAACACTCTGGGGTGATCAGATCACGAGCTGTTTCTAAAGAAAACATTTTGAAATGTTGGTATTCAATGATTTCATTCAATTTAGTTAAGTCTAAAATCATGCGAACAGACCCATCTGGTTTAGGAGTGGAGAAAATATTGGAAATGAATTCACCTTTAGTATGTTGTACTCGTTTGACAATGCCTTTGGCTTCAAAAACCCCAACCTGTTCATTTAGTTGCAATTTTTCGTGTGAATTGAACTTATATGGAAAAGGTGCTCTTGTCTGTACAGGGAATTCTGTGAAAGGAATAGCAATGCCTCTAACAATACTAAGAACCTCTGGGTTAGTGGTTAATTGTTGCCATTGTTCTAAACAATTAACAATGTTGCCCGCTTGAAAAAGGCTTACGTCAGTTTGAGTTTCCTCTGTGACCATGTCAGGGCGAGGCTGCTGAAAAGTTTGTGTGGCGTTCTCTACTTGTTCCCTGGTTTCGGGAACTGCGGCTTGGGGACAAAGTCCCGTTTGTAACCGCGGTTGTCGTTCCAGTTTGAGGATTGTCTGTCGCTTCGACCTCTTCCCCTCTGGCTGAATGCGAAGGATGGGCCTCCCCTGAACGGCCTTCCTCCTCGGCGGAAGCGAAAATCCGTGCGGCTGCGGCGGAACCCGAGTGGGTTTTGTGATTTACGCCCTTTGAGTTCCGTGTTCTTAGCACTCTTAGTGTCCACCTCTACCTGCTTGTACAAATAAGCAAGCTGACCCCCAAACATCTTGGACTTGTCCAGAGGTTTGCCTTTGATGGGGGTAGGTCCGGAATAGACGGTGTATTCCTTGCCGTCATGGTCCGTCATCTTCTTTGACCGGGCGACCTCTTTGCCCGCGTCGGTGGTGACGGATTTAAAGACATTTTCGAAGCGGCGATGTGTCATATAGTTGCTCGCTGCAGCGAGCAAGGCAATGCCCCTATCCATTACCCGAGCTAAGGACGAGAACTTATTCTCGGTCTGCATGCGGTTAGCAATGGGGAGAATAGAAGTCAAGGAGCCCAAAACTGCCTTATGAATTACAGAAAGGGCAGTTTCATAGCGGCGACGTTCGTCGGACAGATGGATGCCAGCATCCATCTCCTTACACACCGTAGCGGGAATACCTTTGACGCCGGAAATCTGTTCCGTCAATTTATTAATGACCTCAACTGGTTTGAACGTTGTAAAGTGGCCATTGACGGTATTCCTCATCATGGTTGTGGTACGCACCTTCTTCGCCTTTTTCTTGACAATCTTCTTGCCAACCTTAGCGCCTATTTTGGCGTACACTCCCGCGCGTTCCGTATCGGAATCTGATTCCGTGGAAGAGGAGTCGTTTGACGAGTCCGAGGACGAGTCTTTCTTTTTCTTTTTCTTTTTCTTTGACTTCTTAGGGTGTTTAGCGTTTGAGGCTTTGGTGAACTCGTCACCTGAGCTGCTCACAGTGCGGCGTTTCTTGCCGCGCGCTTTCGGTTTCGGAACCTCGGGGGCCGACACCGTGTCCTCCTCGTCATCCGAAAAGTCCTCCCAATCCTCATCAGGGATTTGGGGAGGGCCCGCATAGGAAAGAGCCTGGAATTGGCGCATCTTGTCCTCCATCATGGCTGCCATCTTAGCCTCCCAATCACTTGGTTGAGGTGGCTGGTCACTGTCCCGGTCGGAAACCTGTGCCCCGGGCTGTGGAGACGGCGGAGCCGTAGGCACTGGTGACGAATCATAATCCGTAGGGGCAATGCCCTCTGCTGCCGCAGGCTGCTTATTCCGCCGAGTGGCCATCGGTTCCTGTAACGACAAAGGTGTTACTTAACCGGAATCATCTCAACGACACAAAGTGTAACCAGTAAACTGGGTTGAGGTATATGGTACAGAATAGCGTGTATTACAACGTTTCAGTACAGGCGTGAAGCTAAGTTTTGCCGTAGGGTTACGGTAACGAAACCAACCAAACGGGGGGGTATCGATCCAAAGATCGCCCACTCTCTCTGTTCCGTACACTTCTCCCACCCGCGGCTACGACGCCAGCAAGTTGGAGAAAATATTACGAAACTCGGAGGTTCGCCTTAAAACCGGTCTGGGGTGTTTATAAAAAACACCCAGAAGCATCCCCAACAACATCCTCTATTCAGGATCCGGGAGAATTTTCTTAGGAAATGAGCAACTCGGGTTACCATTTCTCCCTGTCTCAAAAACAGGTGTCGATAGAACAAAGGACTATCGGTTTCGTAAGTGCCAGCGGCACGCAGTGTTCTATCCTCAAGTAAAAAACACGTACAAAGTCCAAATTGGACCTGAGAAAGTTCTGAACTTTCATAATGTGATGCTATAATGCATCATACACAGTTTATACTAAATTTTTCATTACTTACTTTGTGATTAAGTAGAGTTAGTAGATAAATCCTGTTGGAGCAACTCACAAACGTCCTCCCGTTGTGAGTCACTTATGCTAATTGCTGGACCCGGATGTGCTTCCTTCTCCCTAGCCTGCGGCTAGCCAGAGGCGGTATACCGAGGTAAAATTAATATATATATTTAGCATATGTGCTGGGGATTCGAACCAGCAACCCGCAAGCTTGTGCGCTGAGAGGTGGGGGTGGGCAGTCACAGTGCAAGGTAGGTGTAGTATTAGAGGCTAGCCAGAGGGTCTACTCAATCCAACCATTTGGGTTGTCTTATGTAATAATTAATAATGTTAATATATACACACACACACAATGCATTCACATTGTCGGCCTTATTGTAGTTGGCATCTGTGCCCAAATTTACCTTTGAAGTGAGTGAACTCATAGCTATTCACACATCTTTATCGACTTCGAAGCTACATCTTAATTATGCAAGCGCATTGCAATGTCGATAAGCATGGTGGAGAACCAGATTGATGATTAATTGTGTTGCTATGCCATAATAACTTGGAGAGAATTAATATATTCTTTTAAGATTAAAAAAAGGATTTAGCCACTGCTATTTAATCACTATTAAACAGAATGTGGAATTTAACTTAGATTTTACTACCCTTTGCTATACCTTTTCCAAAGAATTTTCAAAATTTGTAATAGTCTAGCAGTCCTCGGAATACTGCAAAATTGTTGCTTTACATTGGTGAAAATAAGCATGCATTGTGAAATTAGTTGTGCAAGGCCATACAATCTACAGATTTTAGACCAATGTTTTGGGGAGAACAATACATTTAGGAGGTTTTCCCTCCAGCCAAAGTGGATGCATTAGTCAAGAGTGGAACATGTAACGATAGTGTTTTGAGCATGGCCACAGTAGTGTTTTGAACCTACCTTCAACTAGGTTCAAGACACTACCGTAGTGTTTTTGTGGGGTAGTGTTTTGAACTTACTACACCGGGTGTTAGCTGCGAGGTATCAGCGGCAGTGGGGAAGGGGGGGGGGGGGGGGTCTTCGCCCGCTGCGAATCAACCGCAATGCAAGCATTACGACCAATTAAACAAATAAACAGTATAATATTATGTTAAATAATTAATACCTCCTGCCGAAGATGTATACCTGTATAATATTATACTAACTATATATGCCCTACCTACAAACAAATAAATAGAAAAAAAAGATAGCCCTATCGTCCTATCAACTGTCCACAAATAACAATAGTAGCAGTATTACCATACTTACCATTGCCACTACCACCACTACCTCTAGTATAAGCTAAGTCAAACTAGCTAGGTCATACAAGGACTATGGGGTCTTTGAATTCACACAGCAGATGCAGGGAACATATTGGAAAATGGTAATGGACTCTAGGAACCCAAATAAAAAAACAGGAAAATGTTTCAGGTAGGATCGAAGAATTAATGGATAAAATGTGTCCAATTAAGAAAGTCACGATGAGGGACAACCAGAGCCCATGGATAGGTGGGGAGGTAATAGATAGTATCAATTTAAAGAAGAAACTTGGAAAGAAGGCTGGACTCACAAATAAGATAGATGACATCAACAACAACAAAACTGCAAAAAGAAAAACCCTAAGGCTAATCAGACAGGCAAAGAAAATTTAGATTGAAGAACAAAATAAGAAATGGGGTGATGACTCCAAGAAATTCAGGAACAATGTAGAGATGGCATTGCAGGAGATAAGGAGCAAAGCAAAATAATACAGATGCAGAAGGGAATAAGAGAACACCAGATCGACTAAACAAACACTTCACAGATATAGGAGCAAAGTTAGAGCAATTCAAAGGAAGTTGGGAATACATAGGTGATGCAGTTGAAAATAGTATTGAGAGCATGAAGTGATTAGACTAGTTAACAAATAGACTTAGAAAAGTCGTCAGGAATAAAGAACCTACAGGGTCGAGTAATCAAAAATGCTATGCTAGCCATACCAAATGTCATATGTGATTTTATCACAAAATCATTTGAGGTCGGTAGTTTCCCCACAGCCTGGACGCAGTCTACAGTGGTACCAATACACAAGGGTGGAAAGAAGGGGGACATGGGAAACTATCGCCTCATATCACTCATACCCCTGTCAGGCAAGCTCAACAGAAATTCATGTAGAAGCACATCATGAACCATCTAGACAGTGAGAAAATACTAAATGACAAATAGGGATGGTTCAGAAAGGGATTCGCCACAACAACAACTATATCCAATCTGACAAATTACATACTATGAGGCATGAATGGAGGTGAACAAACAACTGCTACATTCATATATTTTAGTGAGGTGTTCAATACAGTGAATCATGAAATACTGATAACAAAAAATTAGAAAGAGTAGGAATAAGAGGAAGGAAACTGGACTGAATAAGGAATTACTCTTGACAAATTTCGATGATGTTAGACTCTATTGTTGGTTTTTCAAGCATGCCTGACCAATTGGAATGTTTCAAGTCAATGAGGTCAGGGTCATGCAAGAAGGTCATGGTAAAGGTAATTTTGAGCTGGTTTCAAGTCAGTTGGAGGTCAAAGTCATGCAGTAAGGTCAAAACAAAGTGTAAAATATTCCGATAATGACGCATTGGTGGGGGAATGCAAATGTTCTAGTTATGAAAAAGGTATATAGGGCCAGGTGCATAGATGTGTTTATGTATTTGCTGGTGGTACTTGACTCATTGTAAATAGACATTGTGGTGCTAGTAGGATAGTGTGTAAGGGGCACTTGGAGCTCTACCCACTACCCCCTCCCCCCCCCCCCCCCCCACACTCAAATCAACGACTATCTCACTTTGGACATCCGATTCCTACGGAAAGTACATACCAGTCTACACTATTAGTGAGAGGAGTCAGAAAACAAAAGTAAATGACCAACTACAGGTAGCTAGGGATGAATCGTAACAGGAAACTAAACTACAATGATAACATAAAAGAAGTTATCTAGAAGGTTAACCACAAAATGAGAATACCAGAAAATACCTAACCACAAACATGGCTATTAAAATCTATAAGGGTATGATACTACGATACTTCAACTATGGTGATGTAGTTTATTTACATGGGGGGCACCAAAACATGTTTGATAAACTACAAAGACTGCAAAATATAACACTTAAGAATAAGATATGTGTGAAGGTGGAACATAGACCTAACCGATGATCTCCATAGACATCATCATCATCATCATCATCATCATCATCATCATGCTGTCTCTCACGATGCGACAAAGACTTGTCTCCATAGACAAGCAAGAGTTAACACACTAAATAACAGAAGAAAAGCACATCTCAAAAGAACATAGTTCAGAATGATGGGGAAGCCTGGGAGAGTACAGGTAACACAAAAGGCAACAAGAGGGCGGTGATGCACCCAAACTAATAATAAACCGAGCCAAAAAGAGATCATGAGAGGAGTACCGAGCACGTGAAAGCAAGGGCATGGAATGCACTGGGAGTAGAATAATAAAGTAGAGGGACAATAGAAACACATAGAAAGTTAATCAAAATGAAGCTCAATTCGCTGCTAGACTAACTCAAAAAAAAAATTTGATAATGCATACAAAATAAATAAATAAAAATACACTGATAATTCAAGCAGACTCTTACAAAGTATACATGCTAGGTATGACACAACCAGGAGGTAAACTTTAAACCTAAAACCAAAGCTAATGACCAGTAACACAACATGGTGAAGGCAGTCGTGGGAAATAACTATAGATAAAACAACTAATCAATTGTAGAACTAACAGACTCACAGAGGGTAGGGAGATGTGACAGAATGCTTACAACCAGAGAAAGAATGCATGCAGTAAATAGCTACACAACTGAAGGTAACAAAACAAGGGGACCACAAACCTTAATGTCTAGCGGTGAAAACAAGTCATTAGAGTTAACCATTATTGGCAGCATAAATACACGACCACTACCATATTACCGTACCAATTACCAGTACAGGTCCATAATCCGTTATCTCTAATCCTTGACCCAGTTGTGTTTCGGAATTCAGAATCTTTTTGATTTCAGAACAAAGGTAGCAATCAAGCATTAATACTGCATTAAATTGTATCACTACTCTCACTAAGTGGGATAAATAAAGACTACAGATACTATAGTATAGTTATACGAGTCTTACCTGGGTATAGATGATGGATAACTGTTGTTTTCCCGAGGTATAAGCCTCGGGTAGACGTGGGCTAGGGAGAAGGAAGCACATCCGGGTCCAGCAATCTTTACCTACTTATTCAGGATAAAAATGATCTTTCAATACAATGGATACTATGATTTTCCCGTAATGGTACAACAACGGAATAGACGTGGTAGGGTGTGGTGGGCGGGCCCTAGCCCACGTCTACCCGAGGCTTATACCTCGGGAAAACAACAGTTATCCATCATCTATACCCAGGTAAGACTCGTATAACTATACTATTTTACCTCGGTATACAGCCTCAGGCTAGCCTCAGGCTAGGGAGACTTTTACATAATTCATTTTTATCCTTAATATCATTTATTCTTATTGTAACATGTTTATGTGTCATTGTATTAGTAATTGTATCATTCAAAGTTTTTGTTCTCACCTATTCCTGTTAGTTGGTGAGCAAGCGCTTTGCAATGCCGGTAGGCTTTTCTAGTCGTTTGTTGTAATGTTTTGCAAACGACTTAGCCGTCTTCCAGCCTGCATGCGCTAGTATTCTTTTTACAGAAATGCCGAGCAACCGTGCCTTGGAAACCATGGCACCTCTGGTTGAGTGGGAAGAGTATTTGCCTGTATCCACTCCAGCCAATTTCAACACCGTGATTGTCCATCTGGCAAGGGTGTCTCTGGAAATTGCCTTATGTGGCTTTATGAAGCTCACTAATAGTTGTTGTGATGCACGTAAGTCCTTTGTCTTGGATACATAAGCCCGTATGGCTGACACAACACATAATTTACGATCATTTGGGAAGTAGTCTAAGTGAACCGTAGATAAAGAGTCACCTAGCGTGTTTGATTTGAGCAATTGTGCTAAATCAAACGTAGCTTGTTTCTTGTCGATTTCTAATCCAGTTAAGGATAAAGCAACAATCGTTTGTCCTCTGTGTCCCGTTACTAATAGTAATTATATCTAACAAAGAGTTGTGAGGCCAAGCCTAAACAACTTAAATACTATAGAAACATCCCAAAAGCGACTGTACTTTGGTTTTGGATGATTCCTTTGATAGATTGAGCGAAGTAGATAATGAAGGACAATGTTTACCAACTGTTTCGCCGTCAATTCTCGGTAATATAATTGATAACGCGCATCTTGCCGCATTGACCGCCCCAAACCCCAGTCCCTCATCCTCTAGAGAACGAAGAAAACGGGCTACTTGTGCAATTGTTGGATTTGTTGGCTTGACTTTCATTAGCAAACAATGTACACCCCATTTCTTTAAATAAGTTGTGTACATTTTGACAGTTCCTGGCCTCCATGCATCGGCTACTATCCTGTCTTCAGTAATTTTGTCTAACCCAAATTGCTGCAGCTGTTTCCTTAGAAAAGGAATGCCAATAGGGGTGTCGCTGACACGTCGCCGTGAACCACTAGCGGTCCGTGGTGCGTTAGGTTCCCGGCTTTTCTTGGGAATCGTATATGTTCTTTTGCCAGTTGTGAAACTGCTGGCAGCCAAGGTTGCGTGTCCCAATCGGGCACAATCAGTATGGCGTGTGTCCCCTCCATCCTGATCTTTCTCACCACTCGGCTGATAATGCTAAATGGTGGGAAAATATAGAAATAATTATTCGCCCAGGTAATAGCAAATGCATCAACTTTCCAAGCATCCGGTTTGGGATGCCAAGAAACATAACAGGGCAACTTTTTATTGTTTCGTGATGCAAACAAGTCCACTTTAGGTGTACCCCATTTTGCACACATGAAGTTAAACAAGGGTCTAGATATGGCTGAAGTTAAACAAGGGTCTAAATGGTCATGGAATTTTCTACTCTTATGGTTTGCTAGTGTATTTTGTGACCCTGGGATATGCGCTACAGTCAGCCAGATTTGTTGAGCCTGTGCCCAGTTCCAAATCAGTTTAGATAACTGATTGCAAGGCTTTGATTTGGTTCCACCCATGTTACGGATATATACCATAGCAGTAGTGTTATCAGTTAGTATTCTAACTTGTGATTTAGTTATCTTGACTAAGCTACGGAGGCCCAAATAAATAGCACGCAATTCAAGCGCATTAATGTGGTCTGACCTTTCATCTTCTAGCCATCTACCACCTGTTGCAACCCCATCTTGATGGGCTCCCCAACCTTCTAGCGAAGCGTCAGTGGTAATTACTGTATTTGGTTCCGCCATGCGGATTGGATTTGGTGAGTTTGCTATATGTTGCATCCACCATCCAATATCCTGTAACCTTTCTTCAGAAATAAACATCTTTCGTTCAAAATTTCCTTTAGTTTGTGCAAGCGCTAAATTTTTATCTATTTCTAGAGATTTAATATGGGCTTTCCCGTATAGAATAGCGGGTGCATAAGATATCATTATCCCGATAAGGACTGCGACCTGTCTAATCTTAGGTTTCGGTACCTTAAGGAGCTGGGTCGCTGTGGTCATAAACTTAGTTAGTTTCTGTTCTGTTATCGACACTGTGAGGGAGCGTGTATCAAGGATAAACCTTAAACATTTTAGTTGTTTTGTTGGTTTAAGCACTGACTTATTTGGATGTACATAAAACCCCAATTTAGTGAGTAATGCACATAAATCTCGAACTGCGTTTACACAATCAATTTGTGTTGACGCCATTATAAAGGAATCATCTATGTAAGGGAACATTATCTGACCATTCCGCGCCATAACTGAGAAAACAGGCTTTAGCAGTTTAGTGAACAAACGAGGGGCACACGCTAAGCCATTCGGCATGCAGGTAAACTCATAGAGTTGGTCATTCCAAAGAAAGCGGAGAAATTTCCGGTGTTGTTCCGCTATGGGAACCGTGTAGTATGCATCTTGTAAGTCAACACTAGCCATCCACGCATCTGGTGTAATCAGATCTCGTGCCGTTTCTAGCGAGAACATTTTAAAATGTCGATATTCGATCATTTTATTAAGGGTCGTTAAATCCAGAATCATTCGAACGTCCCCGTTAGGTTTCGGTCTGGAGAAAATGTTTGAAATAAACTCTCCTGTGCAGTGTGTCACTTTTTGTATAATTCCTTTGTTAAAGAATTTGTTTACCTGTTGAGTTAGTGCCTCTCGTTCAATTTGTTCAATTTTATAGGGAAAAGGAACTCTCCCTTGTACCGGAATTTGTATGAAGGGAATTTGAACACCTTTAACTATTTGAAAGATATCTCGGTCATTGGTAATTTTGTTCCATTCAGAAATATGATTAACAATATTGCCAGCCACAAAGTTGCTTACAGTTTGTGTGGTTTTAGAGGCCGCGGGGATTTGTAAAGTCTGTGTTTGGGCCTCTACTTGGACCCGCCCCTGGGGAAGGGTCGCGGGGAGTTGAAGCCTCGGCCCAGTGGCCGTGTGGTGTTGTCGGTCCAGCTTGGGCGGGCGCCCCGGCCCCGGAAAGACTGGCTGAAGCTTGAGCCCGGTCTTGATCCTCTGCCGAGCCGTCGTGGGCGAAAATCCCCTCGTGACCTTTTGAAGCGTGGGGCTTCCGGCTTCTTCCTGCCGTCCATGTTTTTGCCACTCTTGGCTGCGATTTCTACTTCTTTATAGAGGTATTGTAGTTGCCCCCCGAACATTTTCGTTTTATCCAAAGGTTTCCCTTTGATCGGCTCTGGGGCCAGAAACAGCGTATACTCTTTCCCATCACTGTCCGTGACCTTCTTTGAGCGGGCCACCTCTTTGCCGGCGTCTGTGCAAACCGACTTGAAGACATTCTCATATCTTCTGTACGACAGGTAAGCATAGCGATGCCTTTGTCCATGGTTTTAGCCAAGGACGAGAACTTGTTTTCTCGTTGCATCCTATTTGCCACCGGGGTGATGGCCGTCAGGGTACCGAGCACCGCCTTATGCACTATGTGCAACACACTCTCAAACTTCTTACGGTCTTCCGTCATGTTGACATCTCTGTCCATCTCTTTAATGAATGAGTTGGGGACACCTTTAATGCCCGTCAATTCATCTCCTAGCTTGGAGATGATTTCCGCCGGTTTAAACGTGCGGAAATGACCATTGATGGTCTCGCGCATAAGCGTGGTAGTTTTCACCCGCTTAGCTTTCGCCTTCTCCACCTTTTTTGCAACTTTGCCACCAATGGCAGCATAGACACCCTCATATTGTGTGTCTGAGTCTGATTCCGTCGAAGTGGAATCCGGGGAGGAATCGGATGAAGAAGAATCTTTCCTCTTCTTCTTTTTCTTGGACTTGGGCTTCCGCTTTTTGCGAAGCACGGTCTTATTTTGTTCCTTGGTGAACTCGTCACCCGAAGAAGTGACCTGCTTCTTCTTCTTGCTCCGTTTAGGAGGAGGAGGAGGGGGAGCCTTAGGCTCCATCGCTGAGTCTGTCCCTGAGAAATCTTCCCAGTCCGACTCGTCTTGGAACATCGGCAATGGCCGTTTACGAGACAGCGGTGCCTTGAGAGACAGAATATGGCTCTCCATAGCCGCCCAACGTGTCTCCCAATCTGGAGCTGTAGGGCCCTCAGGCACTGTCTCTTCTTCCGCCTCGGAGAGGATATGCGCCCCGCGCTGCGGTGAAGGCATAGCCGACAACACCGGTGAGGAGTCGTACTCCTCATCCAAGCCTCTCGGAGCGAGTCCCTCGGCTGCTGCTGCAACGCGCTTACTCCGCTTCGTGGCCATCCGGATCTGAAACAAGTGAATGGTCAGTCCCGGTATTTCTAAATGTCACAATTGTGTCAATTAAACTTAATTGGACATCTAGTGGCGTTAGAGAACGTGTTTATACCGTTCTAACACAGGCGTAATAAGCTAAATTTGTGCGTGGATTGTGGGTCAAGCCCAAATCTTACGCTGGGTCGGGACCAGTGTATCGGCTCGCCCATCCCTCTGTTCCGCACACTTCTCCCCCCTGCGACTATTGCGCCAGCAGGTCGGAGAAAATGCTACAAAACTCGGAGAAACGCCTGAAAAGTTTGTGGGGAGTCTATAAAAGAAACCCAGGAGCATCTCCAACAACACTCTCTATTAGAGTCCGAGAGAATTTCCACAGGAGATGAGGCAGAGCCCACATCTCTACCCATGGTCACACGGGTGTTGATAGAACCGCTAAGAATCGGTTTAGTTCCTTCGAGAAGGAATCTAGAGTGTTCTATCCTTGGTTTTTTATAACCGAATAAACTAGTCCAAAAAGGACCAAAGAAAGTTCTGAACTTTCCACAATGATGCTATAATGCATCATAAATAAGCTAACCACAGTTTTTATTATACTTACTGCGTATTTGCTTGTGTGTAGACTAAATTTGCGGGAGCAACTCAATGAAACCTAATCCAATCGTGAGTTGTTTATGCTAATTGCTGGACCCGGATGTGCTTCCTTCTCCCTAGCCTGAGGCTAGCCTGAGGCTGTATACCGAGGTAAAATTATAACTTATCTATAGAGTGATATGATGAAATAATGGGCTAATTATAGCCCACAAATACTTTAGTATATTTCATTTGCAACAAAGCCATTTAGTAAAGTTTCAGCATATGCAGCTTCAAAATGAACCATACTCAAACATTAATATTTCTCCAGAGAAACATAAGTATTCACACTAAGTAGGATAATTGGAAGACTATAAATACTATTACAGTTTATTCATATGTTGTACGGAGAAAATGTTGGTTTTTGGATCTTTTCTTATTTCATAATTATAGACAAGGCATTGTGGACCTTTAGCACCGCTAGATAAGGACGCGCCCGGCGCCAGCCTCACCTGCATGCCGAGGTGCCTGAAGCACGAGCAGACCTGGGCCAGGTTCAGCGCGCCCATCTCGTGCAGCGACTCAGTGGGGAACGTGAACGTCTCGTTGACGCCGTACTTCTGCACCAGCTGACAGAACTTGGCGATCCGCTCCCGCTCCCGCATCATGTTCATCGCCTCGATCTTAGCCGGCTGGTACGTGCGGTCATTCCAGTTAATCTGGCCGGGTACCAGCTTGTCGATCAGCCTGAGCGCAGGTGGAGAGAGTGGGTCAGTGGGTCAGTGAGTGAATGAGTCAGTGACTGAATGGATCAGTGAGTGACTGGGTGACTGGGTGAATGAATGAATGGGTCAGTGCATGGCCGAGTGAATGAATGGGTTAGTGAGTGACCGAGTGTTTCATTGTTGTTTTACGTCCTAGCAACCTCTAAGGTCATATCAGGACGGATACCGATTGTGACAGTGCACACTCATGTCGACTTGATAGTGCTGCCCCACTGGAAATCAGGCCGCTGGCCTCATGACCCAATATCTCACTCAGTTACATTATCCTGACACTGGGTTAACCAGTCCTTGCCATATCCTATTAATGCTGAATGCCAGGCTAGGAAGTGACAACTATCAATTTTATAAGTAATTGGTTTGACTCAACTGGGAACTGAACTCCCGGGAACTGAATTCAGCCACCACGCCCGGTCCGTGTGGGTGAGTGCGTGACTGAGCGAATGAGTGGGTCAGTGAATGAGTGGGTCAGTGCATGACTGAGCGAATGAGTGGGTCAGTGAATGAGTGGGTCAGTGAATGAGTGGGTCAGTGAATGAGTGGGTCAGTGAATGAGTGGGTCAGTGAATGAGTGGGTAAGTGTGTGACTGAGCGAATGAGTGGGTCAGTGAATAAGTGGGTCAGTGAATGAGTGGGTCAGTGAATGAGTGGGTCAGTGAATGAGTGGGTCAGTGAATGAGTGGGTCAGTGAATGAGTGGGTCAGTGAATGAGTGGGTAAGTGCGTGACTGAGCGAATGAGTGGGTCAGTGAATGAGTGGGTCAGTGAATGAGTGGGTCAGTGAATGAGTGGGTCAGTGAATGAGTGGGTCAGTGAATGAGTGGGTCAGTGAGTGACATTGAATGGATGGGTCAGTGAGCAACCAAGTGTATGAATGGGTCAGTGCGTGAATGACTGTATGAATGAGTCAGTGAGTAAATAAGAAACTGACCAACAGTGTGTCATGTTGCCACAGCTTCCTGGTCAGAAATATATACAAAAGTAGCAAATAACAGCTATAGTAGCAACTGAGAACATATTTAGATCTAAATCTAGAATCATCTATACCTAGAGGCAAAAAACTAATTAAATGTGGCAAAAACATCGACACGAAATTGGTACAAAAGTTACGGACCTTTTGAACTGACACTTTGCGTGTCATATGCTGTCATGAGCAATAACACCTGACATTACTAACCAAATGTACTGTGATGTGTTGGCTTTGCTACTTTAGGTGCCTCCCAATGCATTAATCATGGACTATTCCTTATTTCTCATGTCGGTAGGTGATCGCTTTTGGTCAAAATCTATAGTGTATTTTAAGCTATTTTCCTGTGCCTATGCACCTTCTCTCTATTCATTCTATCAAGTCACAATCTACGCTTATCTGAGGAATGCAATGACCCCTTCCACCCGTCTTCTCGTGCCTAAATCCCACACTGTGCTATAAACCATGATATAGTATGCCTCACTGTGAGATGACCATGCCATCCTTGAGGATGGCGTGGAAGTTGGCGGGCGACGCGTCGATGGCGCTCTCGTCTGAGGGGATGGCGTCCGTCTGACTGACCGCCTGGATCCAGGCCAGACACTTGCGGGCCTCCTCCTCGTTGAAGTTAGCCTCGATCTGGGGTGAGAAATAACATACGGACATTAGCATGTTCGCAGACAAAAAGTTGCGACAGTCACTTTCTCCGTGGGGGCCCCGACACAATAGTGCCTATCTGCACAGGCTAACTCTGCACCCAGACCGATTGTTTACACGCTTTACGTCCTAGCAGCATCTAAGGTCCCATCCAGACCGATGTTGTCCCTGACCATTGGAAGGACAATCAAATGAAACAAAGGTCATGCATTGAAACATTTTTTGGACGTAGCAGGGGTTCGCCAATCGCAGGCTCCAATGAAGACGGGTACTACTGTATTCGGGGTTTCTATATGGATGACTTTGACCGCAACGATTCGTTGACTTGCAGCAACAACATCGCTGCCGAAGTGTGCTGTGCTCAATTTTGCTTGTTGTTGAAGTGGTTTGATATAATTGTTATTGTTATTAGGACATCAAATCTCACTCCCTAAAAACAGTCAACGTCATATTAGGGAAGAGCTTGTATTGCTGTATGTTAAAGTTATATAAAATGTACAGCTACCATGTCTTCTAAGTTATGTTAAAGTTAGAGTTACCAGACAACTTCTACATAGTAACAATTATAATATAGTATAGTATATTTCAGAAACTCCTTGGAAAATCTACTGCTCTGACCCCGTGCAGCAACTCTTACAAAACTAATACCACTAACTACGGTGGTAGGTGGAAGACTGCCAATAGTCAGCAGCCGTCATGCACTGCTGTAGCCGGTCGGCTGTGTGTAGGAAGGAATAAGACAAGGCGCAAAGGATTGACGGTATTGTCAGGTTCCTTGTGACCATAATCTGATGTTCGCTGGAATTTCTTTTGAGAGTTGCTAACCATCACATTTGTCTAATTTTAGCTCTGAAAATAAGAAAATTTGTGTTGTTGGTTGTTGTATGTCCTAGCAACATCTAAGATAATATTAGGATGGGTTGGCCTACCAACTTGTGACAATGTGCACTCATGGTGACTTTATAGGACTGCCCCAATGATGAAACTGGCAGCACCATGAGATTCAAACTCCTGACATTCCACACCGAAAGACTGCACTCTACCGATTTGGCCACCGCAAATTTCTCGTGTGCTTAACTTCATGTGCACCATGAACCGTACAACATAAACCTAACAGGAAATGGCAGTGGTCTCAGTTGATCAGAGCAAACACACAGTTAATTTCCTAATTTATTTGACAAAAATGGAGCTGTACATACACATACAACAGGTTGAGACCACGCAACATCTATGCTAAGGCAAGCAAGGATTGTAATGTACTATACACAATTTACATGAATATTCAAAGGATGGAAGCAAGCAATATGATACAAATAATAGAAGATTAGGTTGCCATCTCCTGTCTGAATAATTTATTTAAAAGTTGAATTGAAAGCTTTCTGTGGTTGCCATGCGGAGAACCCCTTTAGGTCATGTGATGAGGGAATCCCACCCATCATGTCATTCATACATGTATCACAGACCTCAAACACTCTCTTCCCATGAAAGAACTAAGCAACGGTATGGTTGGAGAGCTTTCGATACCAGATTTGTTTATTTCTGGGTGAGGTGTACCAGGCGACTTTAAGTATAGAGTGGTAGCTCGACCAGCAAGTCAATGAACAAACAAGTGGTCTCTGGCTGAAGAGAAACTCCTGAACATTTGATGATAGTGCACAAGCTGTACAATGGAACAACAATATCCTGAACATGCAGTCTATTCTTTACCTCAGCCACAATACCAGAGCAGTACAATATCTTAATATAATACTCTGGCTTGTGATACCAGTCTGGTTATGATACTTTCTGCAAAGAAGAGAAACTAACTAGAAACAGTTAAGAACCTAGCTAGCTGTGATACACAGCTTTGATACACAACTGATATGAACAGTTATGGTACACAACTGCCATGAACAGTTATGGTACACAACTGACATGAACAGTTATGGTACATAAATGCCATGAACAGTTATGATACACACCTGCCATTAAAGGTTATGATACACAACTACCATGAACAGTTATGATACACAACTGCCATGAACAGTTATGATACACAACTGCCATGAACAGTTATGATACACAACTTCCATGAACAGTTATGATACACACCTGCCATTAAAGGTTATGATACACAACTACCATGAACAGTTATGATACACAACTGCCATGAACAGTTATGATACACAACTGCCATGAACAGTTATGATACACAACTTCCATGAACAGTTATGATACACAACTGACATGAACAGTAATGATACACAACTGACATGAACAGTTATGATACACAACTGACATGAATAGTTATGATACACAACTGACATGAACAGGTATAATATCCACAGGATACTTTAGAGGAGCGATTCTATTGTCATCGTTTAAACATTCTTCAACGGATTGAGAAATCTTTGCTGGGAAATGGCTACTGGACTCCAAATATATAACTGGATATGTACCGACATGATATGCTGCCTCAAAGTATCAACAGTGGTGGTAGCCTGTTGTTCTCAGCAATGTTCACACAGAATTGAACTTCAGTGCATAGATGCCAGATATGTACATTGACCAGAGCCACTTGTACTTGATTCTGTCCATGGCACAAATACCTTGCTGAATTCGTCATCAGCTTGAAGTGGAGATTTAAGTTGGAATTCCATGAAGCTGCAACAAAATGCAGAATCACCTTTACTTTGTGAACAGGCCTTAAACATGTCATTCTTTGAGCAGCTGGTCTCCCATTCCTGATGTCTCTCTACCAAGTTCTCATCAAAGATGATTTGGAGCAGGCAGTTGCTGGCTTTCTTCACTGATTCAGCTTTCAGGACTTTATCATGTTTTCCACAAGCAGTTTGAATGTTATCTGTTGCAATAATGCACACTTCCTTGAGATGCGGATTGTCCATGAAGAATTCTTTGAATGCCATCTCAGAGAGTGTCCCATAAGTATATATGTGAGCCTGAAGTGAGCATTTGTAACGGGTGTGTCATTGGGGTGATGAAAGGGGAAATATTGCACCTGTAACAGGATTCACATCCACACCTCTTGCATTCCATGCCAGTGTGATAACCATTACAACACCGAGGCTCATAGATGTCATCACCCTATCCAAGTCTACCTTTCTATGTGGCTCCTTGTCTGAGAGGTCAGTGCATACCACTACACTTGTCCCCATGGAATTGTAAATCTTTAAATGGTTTATGTCCATAAGTCATTGTAATGCTTACAATTACATACATACAAGCAATGCACTTACATATGGGTCGTTTCATGGTAAATGGGGCCAAAGTGTGACATGAGGGTCAAGCATGAATATTGTGTATTTTCCTAATTTATTCACTGAGTAGCAAACTATTGTCCACATATATCCTCGTAATGTGAAGGAAAAGACAGTTGAGGTTACCATTTTGTCAGAAAAGCAAGAACTAATTGAGTAGCTTGCCCCAAGTGTGGACTTATTAATCACCAAGTGTGGATTTATTAATCAAATCAATTATTTAAACAAATATATCGCATGAAACAATACATTTTTTCATTGTGGTCCCTTAAGTAAAGAAATCGGCATAGGATGATTATATTTTCCCCAATTTTGAGTTGTGGACGTAAGACAATAGAAGGGGACACCAAAAATAATATGGAACATAAACTTCAATTATTTTTCATAAAGCTTTGTAGACAAATTATATTACTAGCCATGGTACTAGAAAATAGCCTTACACATGCAACACCAGCAACTGTTTTTTTTACTGAAGCTCTGGTATTCCCAGGATAATGTATTTCCTAAGTTAACAAGCATGGGACCTGACAGTTACATCCAGAACCATTTTAAGCACCCTGGAATATTAGATATAAAAAAAGATAGTTAAGAGTCTTCTTTTATTATTTCATTGACTAACAGGTAATATTCTATGCAAAATAAAGGTCTAGTAGGCTGTAGAAAAGTCCAAATTCTCCATGCCACAAATGTAACGGATAGCTTTAAAACACAATATTTTTGGAATGAAAATGTTGGCTTTTTTTTTTACTATGTCACAATAGGCCTTAATTTGTTCATATCTATCTCTCCAAAGTGTAAGAATATCAGTTCTATAAAGAAAATACCTCCTGTACTATTTCCATAATTGTTTTTGACCATTACGTAGTGAAAAGTACATTGGCCCTATTTACCATGAAATGACCCATATACATACACTGGGTAGGGTCAACAACCATACATCATGAAACTTGGACAGGATCCAGGTCACGACAACATGACAACGTGATGAAAATGGTAAATATTGCACCTAGAGCTGGCTTTTGCACCCAAACCTCTTGCATTCCGGGCTAGAGTACTAACCATTATTCCACCTAGGCTCCCTGGTGTCATCACCCTATGCAAGCCTACCTGTCTATGTGACTCCTTACCTGAGAGGTAAGTGCAAACTACTACAGGTGCATTTCAGAATCTGTCTTAGTTGTAGTTGCAGATCCATAAACATTGGCATATGTCCATGCATCAGCTATGCCAGAGTCCTCTATGTATGTACCCATACCTCTCAATTACTACTGACCACTACTCGTCTTTAATTAAAATAGACATAACTTCCTCAATCATAACCATGTTATTTTAAATCCTGAATCCTGTGCATTAAGTTAGGTGCAGTCTCCGTCTCAAATGCCCACATATTGGCTCATTGTGAGCAGGGCCTTGTTATGTCTCAAAGAGTGTGACCGACTAAACGGTAGTGACTCGTGATAGCGCACACTCATGGCAGCTTAATAGTTCTGCATAACTGGGATACCGCACCACCAGCACAATGATCAGATATTTCCCAATCACATTATCCTAGCACTTGCCCTATCCTATCCAATCAATGCAGTGACAAGACAGTGGCAATGTTTATAAGTCTGGTTTGACTTAGTCAGGGTTTGAACCCACCACCTGGGCACCCTGTCAACTCGGCCATTCCGATTGGTGGTCAAGGCAAGCGTTGACTGCTGTGGACTCAGTCCAGTTTAAAGGTGCACAATCCGATGGGTTTGAGTTTCTGCCATTATTTTACATAAATATATTAGATTGATTCTTACAATCTACATTACCTTAGTTTTAAATAATTTTCATTATGAAGGGCTAACATTGGAGATATTTGAAGTGAAAACATGTCACTTCATCTCTGACATGCACGAAGAAATTCTGACACAATAGGCTCCAGCAGTAACCAGGTTGGTTAAATTAAGCCAGTAAGCATTTGGTGCACAAGTACCTGCGTTTGATATGTCAAATCTAGATAATTGTCTTGGTTTCGACAACGTGATGTCTTCATCGGACTGTGCGGCTTCAAGGAGTGCCGCCTGGTCACTCAGTGTGGGGCATGGCTGCTTCATTGTTGGTGCAGTCAGTGACAAGGCATTGGGAGGTTTCATCCAGCAGGCATGGCAACAAATCGCCACACAACCACGCACTCAAATGAGCAACCTGTTGACCTGGCCTAGGAATGTGACCCCGCGTACTTACAAAGGGAACCGAACACGTTGGCCGGATCAGTGGAGCATAGGCTTCCAACGCGGAAGGTTGGGAATTTGAATTATGGTCGAATCAAACCAATGACTTACATGACCAATACTTGTTGCTACCCAGACTGGTGCTCAGCATTACTAGTTAATAATGTGACTGAGTGGAAAATCGGGTCATGGTGCTGGCAGTCCGATCTCCCAGTGGAGCAGCACTATAAAATCGCCATGAGAGTGTGTGCGGCCACAAGTTGGTACCCATCCTGGTATGAACTGTGGAGGTGTTGCTAGGACGTAAAACAAAAGTACACGGGGTATAGTACTTATGCCAAACAAAAACACTTGTGGTTTTAAACCATCATCACATCAATGTTGATTTCAACTCAACCTAGGGGAGCGGCACGTAACTCAGGCGGTACAGTGTCCACCTGTGAAGGCGTCGGTCATCGGATCGATCCTCCTCAGTGGACCTATTTGCAGTGTTGGCTATTTCTGTTCCAACCAATGGTCCACAACTGGTTCATCAAAGGCTGTGGTATGTGTTGTCCTGTATGTGGGAAAGTGCATATAAAAGATCCCAGAAGAGGGGGACGTAGCTCAGGCGGTGGAGTATCCACCTGATCCTGCTCAGTGGACACATTTGCAGTTTGGGCTATTTTCCCTTCCAAATGGTCCACAACTGGTTCATTAAAGGCCATGATATGTGCTGTCCTGTTTGTGGGAAAGAGTAGCCTATGTGATGGCAGCGGGTTTCCTCCAAAGAAATATCTCAGAATGACCATATGTTTGACATCCAATAGCCGATGATAAACATCAATGTGCTCTAGAGGGATCGTTAAATAAAACAACCTTTACTGGTTAGAGAGGTTTAACCACTTATATAAATGTATGTATATCGGCATACATGAGTATATGGGTCATTCTTTAAAACTGGTCACGAAAGTGTGACATGGAAACCAAAAGTGAAAACCTTCCAAATAATAGCAAAAAACCTTCCAAATAATAGCCTAATCCAATGTCCTATGAAGGTTTGCATGTTGTGCATATGTCAGAGTTGAAAAAAATGAATTTCACTTTTTGAATTAGATCTTATACAAATTGAGCAATACATTAATATCACTTGTGTAACATGAAAATCAAAGTCACAATCCAGAACCTCATTTTAACATATACAACATAGTCAAACAAGATGTTATTGATTACTTTTAAACAGACAAGGTTATGACTTACAAGAAAAAAGTTGAAAAATAAGTTGAAAATAAGTTTGGCTAGACGCATACTGTAAATGTGTAAATTTTCACTTCTTCACATTAGCACAAAATCATATAAGTAAACTTTTAATTTCTTTCTTGGGATAGCTTCAATAAATGTACTATTGCTAACATACTTAATACACAGAGGATACAATAATTATTTGACTTGCAATTAATAAAAGAAAGAACAAATTATCAGCATCGTAATGTGGAAACCAAATATGTGGTGCACAGTTTTAAAGAATGACTCATATATGTGTATATGTGTGTATATATGAGCATACATAAAAAGAAAACCCAACTATAGCAAGGCAAACTTCCCATAGAATTACAGATTACCCGTTACTTTCAGCAGACAACAACGACTGTCCCTCACCGCCTCTCTGCCCCTCAACCCACCCTGCTCAGTAAATCCCGCCAACTGCCATCTAAGCGTTACACAAAGTCGTGGTGAAACACGCCACCCATCGTGTTACCGCAACTCTGCCGAGCATCAATCAATAGGGCGTAACTTTCATGTTACAGCTCCCTGTCCAACGACAGCGCCACCTAGTGAGCGCGCTTGTTCACCTTCAGCAGTTAAAGCCACCAGACCGCAAAGGCCTTTCTCACGTGCCGCCGGTGTTTGTCGTTAAAGCTGCATAGTCGCATCAAAGCATCACATATTCTAAATCAAAACACTAATTAGCCAAATGATCCTACATATCTAACTTAGAAACAGGCACCCGTAATAAGCATTTGTTGCTGCATTAGAAGGGAGCACCAAGTCAATGTAATAGAACCTGGTGTCAGATTTGACGGCACACCAAAATTTGTTTTGTATGTTTGCACTTCAAATATCTACAAAGTTAGCCATTTAAAACAAGTTACTTCAATCTAAAATAAGTTGAATATAGCGATCAATTTAACGTATTTATCTCAGAAAATAGCAGAACGCAAAAACCATCGCACTATGCACTTTACTCTAAACACCGAATTGCGGGAATATGTGAATACGACGAATACGGCGAATACGACGAATATCTGCCGGGCTGCAGGTCTAATCCACACACGGCTCGGTGTGGCAGGTGGGGTTCAAATAGAAGCACCAGTATTAATCATGTTGGTAGCATGTAATGCATTATGCACGTAATAGCGGCAACCGTCCGCTATGTCATCACCACTATTCGGCATTGCATGTAGGAGCAGTGTACGAAACTCGGTACGAAACTAGCGATTCCACTTAAACCAGTGGCGCCATTTGTGTACCATTGTATACAACGACATTTATGTGACGTTTAAGAACTAATGAAAATATAAATGACAGATGGTTTAATTACTGTATTCCTCACCCTGATTATAGAATAAATCCGAACGGTGGCGCCACCACGGTGCGTCCTACCGTACCGTCAGTGACTATTACAGTATTAGGAGCTGCACACAATATTTATACAAATAGTATTTTAAGTCATAAATATATATTTAAATACTACTTTTCACTTCAAATATTATATAGTTTCTAAAACTGTAGTGACTGGATGGCATTTCCAAATCGGTAAGAGCACTATTCGGCTTTCGTGGGTCGAACCCCGACCGAGTCAAACCAAGTTTGAGTGAGTGAGAGAGCGATATGGAGATGGTTGTGACTTTTGTTGTAACAGCACAGGTCAACCTCAGGTAACACTGGTCCGTGTGCACTGTGCACACAGGTTACACTGTGTGCACCTTTGCCGCTACCCTCGTCTCAGCTCACACCCCTTTGGTTCCAGTGGGTGACGGTGGTGGGGGGATCAGGTGTATTCATCCATTATACAAATATAAAAGTCTTAAAACACCATAAAAAACAGTCAGCCAGATATATTAAAACCTCCCTTGTCCATCAATAATGTTAATACACACGTTCTAACCGCACTTGAACATAACTGATTACAAATATCCACAGAAAATTGCTGCAGACTGGATGCGGTGGCCGAATAGGTAAAGCGCAAGCGTGCGGTTTGGAAGGTTGGGTGTCCAAATCCAAGTAAAGTCATACCAGTGACTTATACAATTTATAATTGTGACTGTGCGGGATATCGGGGCATCGTGCCAGCGGCCTGGTCTCCAGTGGGCAGCACTATAAAGTCACCATGAGTGCACTGTCAAGTCGGTACCTGTCCTGGTATGACCTTAGATGTTGCTAGGGCATAAGACAACCATAATTGCTGCATGCTTTGTGCTTTATTTGAATTAGTAATGTCTATTTGCGTGTGTGGTGTGTGGCGTGGGTGGCGTATTTTCGCGTGTGCTTCCTACAAATAATTGTCAGACATAGCAATTTGGCTTTCTATAGAACTAGGACTGCTAATATGGGGTGATTGAAGTCACAGTGGCACAGTGTTGCTATGTGGATAGATAGCTAGCTATAAGTCACAGGGACCTTTACTGCACAAACAGACAAAAGCCCCAGCTCGGGAACAGGCAGCCTCGGTTCCCCGCCCTTTAACCCTCTATAGGGTTTGACGCCGCTTCGCATTCTCACAGAACTGAATAGGCTGCATTGTGTCACATCATATATTGCAGGTCAATGGTTTCAACTATCAAAGGGCTGCAACCGGAAAACATATTTCCGAGCATATACAATATAATATATTATATATATACACACACACACATATGCCAACAATAATTGGTTTGTACATTAGTTTATTAATCTGTGGAAATTTCAATCACAGACAATTGGTCTTCCTAATTTCACTACGTCTTGCCCCATCCTAATAATGCTGAACGCCAGGTTACGTGGTGACAAGTATCAATTTTAAGTCATTGGTTTGACCCAGCCAGGTTTCGAACCCACAAGCTACTGCACGAGAGGCGGACGCTCAACTCTTTCGGCCATCACGTCTGGTGTGTATACACAGACATATATATATATATATACATATATATAGCCACGTACATACGCGCATCCGGGAAAGGTAAGCACATCCGGTCCAGCAATCTTTACCTACTTAATCAGGATAAATGAAACAAATAATCTAAAAGTACATCAATGGTGACAATGGTACTAAACTGCGAAGTTTTCTTGGTATAAGCAAACGAATAGACGTGGAAGGGTGTGGCGGGAGGGCCCTAGCCCACGTCTATCCGAGGCTTATACCTCGGTAAAACAACAGTTATCCATCATCTATACCCAGGTAAGATTCGTCTAACTAATCTATTTTACCTCGGTATACAGCCTCAGGCTAGGGAGAGGTTTACGTAATCTCATTTATCCTGTATTCTTATGTCACAAGTCAATAATAATTGTTAAACATACATTATCATCAACAGTAAAATAACATTTTTGGTGAAATCGAAGTGTATTCTCACCTAATGCCGATCTAGTCTTGTAGCAGCTGTCGGGCTAGTGTGCTCGACTTCTCTAATCGTTTGTTGTAGTGGGTTGCAAACGATCGTGCTGTTTTCCATCCTGCATGGGCCAGGATCCGCTTGACAGAGATGCCAAGCAGCCGCGCCTTAGACGCCATAGCACCTCTTGTTGAGTGTGAGGCATATTTGTCCGTGTCAACGCCTGCCAATTTCAACATACTAATTGTCCATCTCGCTAGAGTATCTCGCGAAATGCCCTTGTGTGGCTTAATAAAGCTCACTAACAACTGTCTTGAAGTTCTCAAGTCCTTGGTCTTGGATATATAGGCCCTAATGGCTGATACAACACAAAGTTTTGGGTCTTCTTTGAAACTACTTACACTAATAGTAGACAAAGGGTCACCTAACCTGTTAGATTTTAACAGCTTTGACAAATCAAATGTGGCCTCATTTCTATCTATCTCTAGGCCATCTAGTGATAGGGCAACAATAGTTTGTCCCCTATGTCCTGTTACTAATAATAAGAGCAACGCTACCTTAAACCCTAATTGTTTGAGATCTAAATGCCTATTATGAGGCCACTGTCTTAGCAAATCAAACACTACCGAAACATCCCAGAAGCGACTGTACTTCGGTTTGGGTGGGTTTCGTTGATAAATCGATCTTACAATCCAATGAATAACATGGTGTTTCCCAAATGTCTCATTATTTATCCGTGGAAGGATGACGGATAAAGCACAGCGAGCAGCATTAATAGATCCAAACCCTAAGCCTTCGTCCTCTAACCCTCGGAGAAATTTACCAACTTGGGAAATAGTAGGATTCATGGGTTTCACTTTGTTAATTAAACAATAAACACCCCACTTTTTCAAATATGTGGTATACATTTTAACTGTACCTTTACGCCAAGCATCTGCGACAATTCTTTGTTGTGTAATTTTATCTAAACCGAATTGTTCTAAATATTTATTTTAAAAAAGGAATGCCAACAACGGTGTTGTGGACACGTCCCCTCTTTGTTTTAGAGGGCCTTGGTGTGTCAGATTGCCTGGTGATCTTCGGAATCGGAGGCAATCTTTGGCGGCTGCCTGTATGCCCGGTAGCCAAGGTTGCGTGTCCCAGTTGGGAACGATTAATATTGCGTGTGCTTTGATCATCTTTATCTTTCGGCTTACCCGGCTGATCAAGCTGAATGGGGGGGGGGGAAGATATAATAAAATTTACTCTCCCATGTAATAGAAAAAGCATCTATATGCCAGGCATCAGGTTCTGGATGCCATGACACATATTTGTCAATTTTACAATTGTTTCGTGAAGCAAACAAGTCAACTTCAGGTTGGCCCCACTTTTGGCACACTGTGGTGAAAATGTCTGTATTAAGGGACCATTCCAAATGGTCATAAAAATGTCGACTTTTATGATCTGCTAAGGTATTTTGCGTTCCGGGAATATATGCTGCCGTTAGCCAAATTTTATTCATTTGGGCCCATTCCCAAATTTTTCTAGCCATCGCATTACATGGCCTGGACTTTGTCCCACCCATGTTTCGTACATATGCCATTGCCGTTGTATTATCCGTTAAAATACGGACGTGTTTACGTGGTACCTTAACTAAACTAGCAAGGCCTAAATAAATAGCTCGTAGCTCTAAAACATTAATGTGATCTGAATTTTCTTCTTTCAACCAACGTCCCCCTGTTGCTATGGAATCGCAATGTGCACCCCAACCTTCTAATGAAGCATCAGTAGTGACTACTGTGTTGGGTTCATTCATCCGTATAGGATTGGGGGAATTTTGAATATTATTAAACCACCAGTTAATGTCTTTCATTCCATCTTCTGAAATAAACATTTTCCGTTCAAATTTGCCTTTAGTACGAGCCAACCCTAAGTTCTTATCTATTTCCAAAGATTTTATGTGGGCTTTACCATATAGAATAGCCGGGGCGTAAGCAATAAGTATGCCAACTAGCACCGCGACCTGTCTTATCTTTGGCCTACTTAAGGCGACCAAGTGAGACGCCGTATCGTGAAACTTAGTCAGCTTGTTATCGGGGAGTGAAACAGTCATACAGCGTGTGTTAATAATAAAACCTAAACATTTGAGTTCAGTTGTGGGACAAAAACTGACTTGTTATGATTCAAATAAAAACCTAATGTTGTCAGAAGGGAACATAAATCGTCAACAGCGTGTTGACACTCATCAAAAGATTGTGAAACAATGAAAGAATCATCAATGTAAGGGAACATAGTATGACCCTTATTTGCCATGACCGAAAAAACTGGTTTCAATAATTTAGTAAACAAGCGTGGAGCGCATGCTAAGCCATTTGGCATACATGTAAATTGAAATAGTCTATCTTCCCAAATAAATCTTAAGAATTTGCGGTGTCCTTCAAAAATCGGGACAGTATAATATGCATCTTGTAAATCAACACTAGCCATCCAAGCATTCTCTGTAACCAAGTCTCTGGCAGTGTCCAGGGAAAACATTTTGAAATGTTGATATTCTACGAGTACGTTCAACTTAGTTAAATCTAAAATCATGCGAATATCGCCATTTGGCTTTGGCCTTGAAAATATATTAGAGATAAATTCTCCTGGGGTGTGAGCCACCTCTTCAATGATACCTTTAGATTAAAAAAGTGCAACTTGTTCTGATAATGCTCGTTTCTCCAACTCATTAAATCTATATGGGAAAGGTACCCGTTGTTGTAACGGGATTTCAGTAAATGGAATTTTAACACCGGTAACAATATCTAAAATGTTAATGTCAGTAGTAATTTCGTACCAAGAAGAAATACAATTAAAAATGTTCCCCGCACAAAAATCGCTTACATCTGTTTGTGTAGACTCCGCCACCAACTTAGGAAGTTGGGTTTGAGTAGCACTGTCTATTTGTTGCCTGGGCGTGGGAAGGATTGTTTCGGGGCAAACTCCTTCCTGAACGGGCGGTTGCCGTCGTTCCAACCTTGCCTGTCTCCCCGACCTCTGCCTCTGGGCTGATAGCCGTAGGACGGGCCGGACCTGCCAGCTCTGGCTCCTCGTCGTGGACGAAAATCCCCTCGGGGGCGACAAAATCTTGACGAGTCGGCTTTCTTGGCCGGCTCCAGGTTACGACCACTCTTGGCTTCCGTCTCGACCTCCTTGAAGAGGTATGGAAGTTGGCCACCAAACATTTTGCCTTTATCCAAAGGTTTGCCCTTAATGGGTTTGGGCGGCAAAAAGAGAGTGTACTCCTTGCCATCGTTGTCCATGACCTTCTTAGATCTGGCGACTTCCTTCCCAGCTTGTGTGGTGACCGCTTTGAACACGTTTTCGTATCTACGGTAGCTCAAGAAGTTACTGGCAGCTGTGAGGAGGGCCACGCCCTTATCCATGCCTCTGGCCAGTGAGGAGAACTTGTTCTCAGTTTGCATCCGGTTAGCTACCGGAACGACTGAGGCGAGGACCCCTAATACCGCTTTGTGAACGGTAAACAGAGCAGTCTCGAAGCGCTTCTTCTCCTCATTCAGATGGATCCCAGCGTCCATCTCTTTGACTACACTATCCGGGATACCTTTTATCCCGGAAATTTGCTCAGTGATTTTGTTGATCACCTCAGCTGGCTTAAAGGTATTAAAGTGTCCCTTTATAGTCTCGCGCATCATAGTCGTTGTTCTGACTTTCTTTCCCTTTTGGATCGGGCAGCGCTTACGAATCTTGCCTCCCAGGTTGGCATAAAGGCCCTTTCCGTGTTTGAGTCCGACTCAGTAGTTGACGAGTCGGACGATGAATCAGAAGAAGAATCTTTCTTCTTCTTGCTTTTCTTCTTTGGCTTCTTAACTTTCTTGCCCTTGGTGGCTTTGGTGTAATCATCACCAGAGGAGCTAGCCGGTCGTTTCCGCTTTTTGGCCTTAGGGCGCGGGGGCTCAGGTGCCGAATCCGTCTCTTCGAAATCAGAGACATCCTGCCAGTCTGAGTCAGCTGGCGGGAATTGTTGGTCCTTGCTGTGGAGCTCCTTCATCTTCTGCTCCACTAGCCTACTGACCTGTAAGGTCAAATCCCCTGGGAACACCTCGTCGTCCTCACTCTCTCTATCTGAGAGCACATGTGCCCCCTGTAGTGGGGACGGCGGAGCTGTCCGATCCGGTGACGTATCGTAGCCGGTAGGCACGCGTCCCTCCGCAGCGGCGGGCGGCGGTTTGTTTCGCTTCGTAGCCATCGGTAGCCTGTAACCAAAAAAGGAAACTTAGTAACCGGAATCAACTCAACTGAACACCAAGGTGACGCCAGGGAACCTGGGTTGAGTATCTTATTGGTAAAGAGTAACGTATTTACACCGTTCTCAATACAGGCGTGGTAAGCTAAGTTTTCCATAGGTTTTGGGTATCGAAACCAACCGTACGTGGGGTAGGCTTCTAGAACCTCCCATCTCTCTGTCGCGTACACTTCTCCCACCCGCGGCTACTGCGCCAGCAAGTGAGAGAAAATGCTACGAAACTCGGAGAAACGCCTCATCAAAAGGGGAGTCTATAAAAGAAACCCAGGATCATCCTCAACAACACCCTCTATTAGGGTCCGAAGGAATCTCCACAGGAGATGTGACGGTGCCAACATCTCTACCCGTATCAAGCGGGTTTAATCGAACCATGGAACCAAGACAAAGGAATCCTTTGTTCTATCCGATTCAATTTTTAAAATGCTAATCTTGTCCAAACTGGACGTACGAAAGTTCTGAACTTTCCAATCTAGATGCGATAGTGCATCATAAACAAGCTTAACCAAAATAATCACGATTACTTACAGTTATTAGCTTGTTGTAGATAAATCCAACTGGAGCAACTCACGAGCGTCCTCCGGTCGTGAGTTTTTTATGCTAATTGCTGGACCGGATGTGCTTACCTCTCCCTAGCCTGAGGCTGTATACCGAGGTAAAATATATATATATCATGTGTATGTCCATGGCATATATATTATGTGCATGTCCACATCATATATATAGTATGTGTATGCCACATCATATATATTATGTGTATGCCACATCATATATATTATGTGTGTCCATGTCATATATATTATGTGTATGTCCATGTCATATATAGTATGTGTATGTCACATCATATATATTATGTGTATGTCCACATCATATATATTATGTGTATCTCCACATCATATATATTATGTGTATGTCCACGTCATATATATTGTAGTAGTCTGTACTAACCTCTCAGGCAAGTAACGACATAGACAGGTAGGCGTGGGCGGTGTGCTGATATCAGGGAACCTAGGTGGTTTAATGGTTAGCACACTGGCCCGGAATGCAGAGATGTGGGTTAGAGTCCCACTCTATGTGTAATATTTCCCATGTCCACATAATATATATATGTGTATGTCCACATAATATATATTATGTGTATGTCCACATAATATATATTATGTCCATGGCATATATATTATGTGTATGTTCATGTCATATCTCTTGTGTGTATGTCCACATCATATATATTATGTGTATGCCCATGTCATATATATTATGTGTATGTCCACATCATATATATTATGTGTATGTCCATGTCATATATATTAAGTGTATGTCCCTGTGTATACAGTATTGCATCTCACAGATCTAATAGTAATACACGTTCAATAAATACATCACTTGTGAGTGCGGCCAACTCACGGATGGTTCCCAGGTGACATCCACTGGCTCTAGATCCTGATGTGTGTAGGATATCTACCCACAATACTACATGGCATCTCTTAATTAAGTATGTTTTAGTGGAACATTTTCACCAAAAGCTATAATAATGACCCAGGACTTCAGTACGGTTGTATCTAACTTCAGCAACGGCTGTGATCGGCGAACCTCTGCCATGGTATATTAAGAAAGTTATGCAATTTTGAATTTAAGAAAAGATTGGCAACCAGGGTGAGCGACTTTATTGACATCGCCTACTGAAATACATCTGATCATCACTCAATCTTCATGAAATTTGACCAATAGATAGAAAAAATGCATGCAAAAATGAATATGATAGTTTAAAATGTGAATATCTTCAAATTGTACTGCCTTAATTTCTGTCATAGTTAATACACTTCAGCACACAGCAGTGTCTTATTGCCATTTCCAATACCCGACGTATACTTGACATCATTCTGATGCCTAATTAGGTCACGCGTGAATAGTGTGATATATAAAGAACAGTGTCACAGCTTTCTTTCCCTTCAAGTTAATTATCACCCTCAGCCTGTGGCCAAATAACACCCAGTCTGTTTCACCCATGTGTCCTTACATGCATTCCCTACTAGCCTGACTGCTGGGTGCCCCCTTCATATACCAGTTATATGTCCACCATTAGTTCTGATTAATATTAGAATTTGATTATTGATGCTCATAGTTACTGAAATTGCTAACTACTATTTTACAATATGATTCAATGCCGGAATTACGATTAAATGTTTTAAAATAGTTTACTGCACAATTCTCGCAATATAACACGTTTTTGTAGTTGTTGACTGCTGCAAAGGAGATCGGGAAATAGGTTTTATTAATAATATATCTGTATATATATGCATCCTGGTATAACCTGCATATTCCAGCATATTCCAGCATATTCGAGCACAGCGATGGCTTATTTATTTACACATACCAGCCACAAGCTTGACTGATGTGCATATATAACACACATATCACCTATATAACACCCATATCACCTATATAGCATACCTAGCACCTATTTAACATACATAGCACCTATATAACATACATAGCACCTATATAATATATATTATGTGCTATGTATTATTATATAGGTCCCATGTGTATCACATATTTTCTGTATGATGAATACACACATTACACTGACAGTTGGACCTACCCCGGTGTGGCCGTCTCAGCTGCCACAAGGCTGATATGCCAAATGTCGCTTCTGCGCATGCGTCAGAATCCAACAGCGTCGTCTGCGCATGCGTCAAAACTGGGCTAGTCTCAAAGGCCGTAATCTCTGTTTTTAATACTTTCAGCGTAAATTGCTCTTAGGTTACATTAAATACTTCAGATCTTCCTCTTCAATCGCGCATTAAGATATTTTTAATCGATCCAATGAAAGCTTTTAAACTTATTTTACAAAAATAAATGCCCCACATAGACATAGCATTGCCGTATTTTACCCTTCGCGAAGGGTAAACACTGCAGCAATGCTATGTCTATGCAGAGCATTTATTTTAGCAAAATTAATTTAAAAGCTTTCACTGAGTCGATTAAAAATATATTAATGCGCAATTGAAGAGGAAGATCTGAAGTATTTAATTTAACTTAAGGGTAATTTTCTCTGAAAGTATTAAAAACAGAGATAATAGTGAAAGTTGGGCATGGCAAATCAGCCTTGTGGCAGCTGAGACGGCCACACCGGTGTGACCTTAGAGTCGACCCTTCTTGAAGCCCACCGTGACGTGACACTGCGTCAACCAGAGTGTTCTGTGTGGTAATGTACACCCCAACATTCCACTGATATCTATCTATTCACCGGCAACGGTCGGAAGTAAGTAAGGAGGCTAGGAAGGTGATTTTAAAAGAATGATGAAAAAACTCTTTCCGCGGTCCCAACAAACAAGGACACAGACACACATTATATAGTGTAGGCTGTGCGAGGGGGACAACCCGAACCATTACCCCGACACCAAGGCGCCTATGAATGAATCATAATACAGTAATGCCCCCCCCCCCTACAAATCATACGTTATGCATCACATACACACACTATATATATATAACTATATATATATAACTAATATAACATATATATATATATATATATAGAATAATTATGTGAGATTTACCGGGGTACATACAGTTGACACATAATTGTTGTTTTACCGAGTCCGATAGCTCCGGCTTGTTATAGTACAGGGAGATGTAACACTTCCGGTCGAACAATCTTTAGCAATCTACCGAAATTATGTAATCTAGTATGTAGTATTACATACAGCTAGCAGTATATATATATATAGTATAGTTATACGAATCTTACCTGGGTATAGATGATGGATAACTGTTGTTTTCCCGAGGTACAAGCCTCGGTTAGATGTTGGCTAGGGAGAAGGAAGCACGTCAGGTACCAGCAATCTTTACCTACTTATTCAGGATAAAAATGATCTTAAACACAAATGGATACTTTAATGTTTTCGTCTTGGCACAAGCAAACATGATAGATGTGGCAGGGTGTGGAGGGTGGGCCCTAGCCAACATCTAACCGAGGCTTGTACCTCGGGAAAACAACAGTTATCCATCATCTATACCCAGGTAAGATTCGTATAACTATACTATTTTACCTCGGTACTACGCCACCGGCTAGCTTCAGGCTAGGGAGAATTTTACATAACTTCATTTTTATCCTTAATTCATTCATATTCAAAACCATAATCATTTATAGTTTTTTACATTTCATACAGTATTCATTAGTATTAATACTTTTAACTTTTCTCACCTGTCTTGTTAATTGGTGAGTAAGCGTGTGGCCAGGCCGCTCGACTTTTCTAGTCGTTTGTTGTAATGTTTTGCAAACGATCTAGCAGTCTTCCAGCCTGCATGTGCCAGGATCCGTTTCACTGAGATCCCTAGCAGTCGTGCTTTGGAGACCATGGCTCCTCGTGTCGAATGGGAAGCGTAGCATCCCGTGTCCACTCCTGCTGCCTTCAGGACAATAATGGTCCATCGTGCCAGAGTGTATCTTGAAATACCTTTGTGTGGTTTGATAAAACTCACCAACAATTGTCTTGAATTCCTAATAACTTTTGTCTTGGATAAATATACCCGTATGGCAGACACTACACACAGTTGTCTGTCATCCGGGAAACTGTTCAAATGCACTGTAGATAATGGATCCCCTGTGCGGTTTGACTTTAACAATTTGTGTAAATCAAACATCGCCTCCTTGCGATGTATCTCCAAACCATCCAATGACAATGCTACAATCGTCTGTCCTCTGTGACCAGTGACTAACAACAATAATACTGCTAGCTTAAATCCTAGCTGTTTTAAATCTAAATTCCTATTACTAGGCCAACTCTTAAATAGTGTGAACACAATTGACACATCCCAAAACCTATTATATTTTGGCTTTGGAGGGTTTCTTTCGTAAACCGATCTCAAAAACCAACAAACCACTTGGTGTTTCCCAATTGTCTGTCCATCAATTCGGGGAAGTATAATGGATAAAGCGCATCTTGCTGCATTAAGCGCTCCAAACCCCAACCCCTGATCTTCCAGCATCCTAAAAAATCTAATTACTTGTGCAATTCTAGGCTTCATTGGTTTTACCTTCATAAGCAAACAATGAAGCCCCCATTTCTTCAAATAACTTGAATATAACTTAACAGTTCCTTTCCTCCAAACATGGGAAGTTAATCTCTCCTGAGTAACCTTATCTAACCCAAACTGTTGTAAATATTTGTTGAAAAACAGAATTCCCGGAGGTGCATTATTTACACGTCTCCATGAATCTTCCACCGGCCTTGTGGGAATCGTATAGGTTCCTTGGCTCCGGGGGCCACTCCTACCAACCATGGCTGCATGTCCCAATCTGGAACTATCAGTCTCCTGATCTTCATTCCTACTCCTTTGATTTGACGGAAAACTGACAGCCATGGAGGTTTGCGTAGCCCTATCTACTTGTTCCCTGGAGGGGGGAACGGCTTGGTGGGAGTAAACTCCCTCCTGAACGGTCGATTTCGGTCGTTCCAGCCGAATGACTGGCGCTGACCCCGACCTCTGGGCTGGAAAGTCGGTCCCGACCTTCCTCCTCTGGCAGGGGGCCGACGAAAATCCACTCGAGTTTTACAAAACTGAGTGTTAGGTTCCACCGGCTTACCTTTGTCTATATTCTTCCCATACTTAGTTGCATACTATTGGCCACTGGAGCAATCGCTGTTAAGGCCCCAAGGACCGCCTTGTGAACTGTGAAAAGAGTCAACTCAAACCTTTTCCTCTCCTCATTCAGATGAACATCCTTGTCCATCTCCTTCACCTGCGAATGAGGAACACCTTTAATCCCCGTCAGCTGTACACCCAGCCTGGTGATTACTTCCGCCGGTTTGAAAGTATTAAAGTGTCCCTTAATAGTTTCTCTCATCATGGTTGTTGTAAGGACTTTCTTGGCTTTTTCTTTAGCGCATTTCTTGCGCACTTTGCCACCTATCTTTGCAAACAACCCCACTCGGTCAGTCTCTGAATCTGATTCCGTTGTAGATGAATCATCGGAAGAATCTGAAGAAGAACCTTTCTTCTTCTTCTTTTTCTTAGTCTTCCTTTTCTTTGTCTTCTTTTTCACCACCTTCTGTCTTGCCTTTGTGAACTCGTCTCCTGACGAGACCACTGCTTTCCTGACTTTCTTCTTTTTAACCCGGCGCATTGGGTCCGAAGATGAATCATCATCCCCTGACAACTCCTCTTCCCCACCAACTCCTTCCTCGTCCGAGTTAGTCTCTGGAGGAGGTGACCTTTTCTTTCGACGAAAAGTAGCCTGGTCACGGTTAAGGAGCTGTAACTCCAACATCTCCATCCGGGCTTCCCAATCCAGTGGCGGCACTCGCAAAACCACCGAGTCACAACTGTCATCCGGATCCGACATACCATGCGTCCCGGGCCCAGGCGACGGAGGAACCGCAAACGCCTGCCCCTTATCGGACTCATCCGGTGGGCGACCCTCTGCGGCAGCTGGTGTCACCGTCTTACCGCGCTTCGTGGCCATCAGAAATCTGGAAACAATCGAACGAGAGTTACCAAACAGCCATGGCGCATTGACTAAATGTCACGAAAGATTAATTGAATAACCATTGTGCATCTAGTGGTGTAGTAAACCGTTTTAAACTGTTTCTACACAGGCGTGGATAAGCTAAGTTTGTTGTAGGTCGGTGTGAACCAAACCAAACGAGGGGTAGGGACCAGTAAACCGGTACCCTCCCACACTCTCTGTTCCGTTCACTTCTCCCCCCTGCGGCTACTGCGCCAGCAAGTTGGAGAAAATGCTACGAAACTCGGAGCGTACGCCTAACTATGGGGAGTCTATAAAAGAAACCCAAGATTATTTCCAACGCGAATCCATAACAGAGACCGCGGAAATAATCCCAAAGAGACAAATGAGCCTAATTCCCACAACCCCTTACGGGCAACAACACCAAATCGGCGTATATTAATTTATCGAAAAAACACCACGAGATGCACAATTAATTCAATAAATTAACAAAAACGAAGCATATATAGACAAGAAATACATATCCTCCAGTATTCTTGGTTATAAACCCCTAAAGTCGCCATAACAATAGCGATAAACGGGAAACAAGAAATAAACAAAATGGCGAACCCAAACTGCAGCGTACCGGCACTCTAACGGTTTAACGCTAATAATTACTTTAATAAATTCGCCAAATTAATATAACTTGCCTCAAAGTGGCAGGAGCAACCGATAATCCAGTTCCAAATATCCCTTACGGGCCTCGCTCCCCCGCCAACCGTCAACAACGCCGAATCAGCGTATTTTAATTTATAAAATAATTCCATAAAATCGAAAAAACACCACTAGATGCACCATTAATTCGACAATTTAAGAAATAAGAAGCATATGTACACAAGCAATACGTATCCTCCTGTATTCTTGGGTTTTTTAACTCAAAACAACGCTACAACGTAGCGAAAATCGAGTCGACAAGAAATAAAAAAAATGGCGAACCCAAAATCAGTGTACAGGCACCCAACTCGGTTTAACGCTAATAATTACTTTAATACCTTCGCCAATTTAATATAACTTGCACCGAAGACTCTACAGGTCTTGATAAACACTCCTGTGAAAAATAACCTCCAACTTACTGCGAATTACGTAGTTATTTGTCGCTAAAGACCGCTGTCACCTCGCACACGTCTTCACAGTGCGAGATCCGTATGCTAATTGCTGGTACCTGACGTGCTTCCTTCTCCCTAGCCTGAAGCTAGCCGGTGGCGTAGTACCGAGGTAAAATATAAATATATATATATAGAGTCAACCCCCGTTAATTGGTCACCTTCGGCACAACTCACAATACTGATTAATCAAAATGATTCAAAGCGATGTTATGTGTACCCTATGTGTACCTACCTTTGTGACAATAATTGGCATAACATTAGATTAATTTAAGTTAAATGTTATGAATTGTATTGGACGAAGTAGTTGGGTGGACATTAGTATGAAATGTAATGGGTGAATTAGCTCAGCTGCTGGGCGTAAACAGGAGATTATATAGTATAGTTATCCATCATCTGTACCCAGGTAAGATTCGTATAACTCTTGTTTTCCCGAGGTACAAGCCTCGGGTAATCGTGGATTAGGGAGAAGGAATCAACATCCGGGTTCAGCAATCTTCACCTAATTATTCAGGATAAAAACGAGCTTAATGATGGAAATCTGATGTTTTCGTTTGGCACAAGCGAACGTAATAATTGTGTTAGGGTGTGGCGGGTGGGCCCTAGTCCACGATTACCCGAGGCTTGTACCTCGGGAAAACAAGAGTTATCCATCATCTGTACCCAGGTAAGATTTGTATAACTATACTATTTTACCTCGGTACAACGCCTCGGCTACTCGAGGCCGAGGGAGACCTTTACGTAGCCTCATTTTTATCCTCAATTATCTGATGAACATATAATAGTATCAGTAGTAATATCAAATGTTTGTACATCTCACCCGATCTTGTTAGTTGGTGAGTAGGCGGTTTGCCACCCCGCTCGGTTTTTCGACTCGTTTGTTGTAGTGTTTAGCAAACGACTTGGCCGTCTTCCAGCCGGCGTGTATCAGGATTCTGCGAACTGAGATTCCTAACTTTCTTGCTTTGGAGACCATAGCCCCTCTTGTAGAGTGTGACGCATAGCGTTCTGTGTTTATGCCGGCCAATTTGAGTATAATAATAGTCCATCTGGCGAGTGTGTCGCGTGAGATGGCTTTATGCGGTTTAATAAAGCTCACAAGTAGCTGCTTGGAATTACGTATTCCCTTAGTCTTGGATATATATGTCCTAATGGCGGCAACTACACAAAGTTTCCTATCTTGTGGAAAGCTATCGAGATGGATGGAGGAGAGTGGATCTCCTGTCCTGTTTGATTTTAACAGTATGTCCAAATCAAACGTGGCCTCTTTCTTATCAATATCCAGGCCTTGCAAGGAGAGGGCTACAATTGTCTGTCCTCTATGTCCTGTTACTAATAGTAATAATACTGCTACTTTATAGCCTAACCGTTGGATAGTGAGAAATTTATTTTCAGGCCAAGATTGGAAAAGCTTGAATACTGTAGAAACATCCCAAAACCGACTATATTTCGGTTTTGGGGGGTTTCTTTCATAGATTTATCTCATGATCCAATGAATGACTTCGTGTTTGCCAATGGTTTGTCCTTCTATTATTGGTACAATAATGGAGAGTGCGCAGCGCGCCGCATTTATGGCCCCATAACCAAGTCCATCATCTTCTAACATGCGCAGGAATCGGCCTACTTGCGCGACAGTAGGAGCCATCGGTTTAACCTTTTGTATTAAACAATATACTCCCCATTTCTTAAGGTAAGTGGTATACATTTTAACAGTTCCTGGCCTCCAGGCATGGGAAATCAACCTTTCTTGGGTGATTTTATCAAGTCCGTATTTTTGTAAATACGCTCTTAGAAAAGGAATGCCAGTAACGGGGTTGTGGACACGTCCCCGAGGGTTGTCACTTTTCCTTGATGTTGTAGGTTTATTGGCCCTCGTGGGAATCTTAAAAAGTTTTTGGCTTCCCACTGCACTATCGCTCGCCATGGCTGAGTGTTCCAGTCCGGGACTATCAGTACTGCATGGGTTTTGTCCAGCCTGATTTTTCTGGCTACCCTGCTGATTAGGCTAAATGGTGGAAAAATATAGTAAAATGCGTTATTCCAAATAAGAGAAAAGGCATCCACTCGCCAAGCGTGTGGCTCTGGATGCCAGGATACATATTTATCAAGTTTTTTGTTCCTACGAGAGGCAAAAAGATCTATGTCTGGAATTCCCCATTGATGACAAATTGTCTTAAATATGTCGGGACTGAGTGACCATTCTAAATGATCATGGAAATGTCGGCTTTTATTGTCGGCTAATGTATTTAGTGTACCTGGGATATGAGCTACTGTTATCCAAAGGTGTTGTTTCTCTGCCCAATCCCAGATGAGTTTTGCGATGGCGTTGTAAGCCGAGGACTTTGTCCCTCCCATGTTACGGATATAGGCCATTGCTGTAATATTATCCGTTAACACTTGGACAGTAAGTTTTTGTATTTTAACTAAACTTGTGAGACCTAGGACGTTTATGTGATCTTCAATTTTGTTATCTAGCCAGCGGCCTCCTGTGGCTACATTATCTCTGTGGGCGCCCCAACCCTCTAATGATGCATCAGTAGTGACTTGTGTTAGGTTCATCCATGCCGATGGGATTATGGGAATTAATTAAATGTTTCATCCACCATTGGATGTTTTCATGTCCTGCTTTGGAAATTGTCATTAGGCATTCGAAATTGCCCTTGGCTTTAGTTAGGGCGATATTTTTATCTATTTCGAGTGATTTAATGTGTGCCTTTCCGTATAATACGGCTGGCGCATAAGCCACCATTAGGCCGATAAGCACTGCTACCTGCCTTATTTTTGGTCTTTTTATGTTTAATAGATCTGAGGATGTAGTAGTAAATTTGTCAATTTTGTCTGAAGTTAAGGAAATTGTCATTTGTTGTGTATTGATAATAAACCCCAAGAATTTCAAAAGGGGGGTAGGTTCTAGAACCGATTTTGTCTCGTGAATGAAAAAACCCAAGTGGGTCAAAGTGTTACATAAGTCTGTTATGGCTAAATGGCAATCATCCTCAGTTCGTGCAAACAATAAATGAATCATCAATGTAAGGGAACATGACATGGCCTTTCTTGGCCATTTCAGCAAATACGGGTTTCAGTAGCATTGTAAACAAACGTGGGGCACAGGCTAGACCATTAGGTAAACAAGTAAATTGGTAAAGTTTGCCTTGCCAAATGAACCTAAGAAATTTTCTATGTGACTCATAGATCGGTATAGTATAGTAGGCGTCTTTCAGGTCTACACTTGCAAGCCAGGCTCCCGGCATTACTAGGTCACGGGCTGTCTCTAGAGAGAACATTTTGAAATGTTTATATTCGACTAAGGTATTTAGAATAGTTAAGTCGAGGATCATCCTAATGTCTCCGTTAGGTTTTGGCCTAGAGAAAATATTTTAAATATATTCTCCCTGTGTATGTGGAACGGTAGTAATAATACCTTTACTTTCAAATCTAGTAACTTCTAGATCTAAGGCCAGTCTTTCGCCTGGTGTTAAGCGGTAGGGGAAAGGTACTTTATTTTGTATTGGGGTCTCTATAAATGGAATGAGGACCCCTCTAACAATGTCTAGGATTGTCTGATCTTGTGTGAGTCGCTCCCACTGTCTAATATGGTTAGCCACATTTCCCGGACAAAAGGGGCTTACACTGGGTCGTGTTGCAGGCTCTACTTGTTCCCCGGCTTGGGAAACGGCTTCTGGGAGGGGTTATCCCTCCTGAAGGGGCGGTTGCCGTCGTTCCAGACGTACTGGTTGCGTTGGCCTCTTCCTCTCGGCTGGTATTGGGTCCGGTTCCCGAAACGGTTTGCTGAGAAGCCGGTCCTGCGCCCTCGAAAATCCGATCTGGATTTCTTGAATTTCGAGGGGTTAGTGTCCTTCTTACTGTCGAGGTGTTTGGACTGCTTAGCGGCCGTTTCGACCTGTTTAAACAGGTATTGGATTTGACCCCCAAACATCTTGGTGTTGTCTAGTGGCTTTCCTTTTATGGGCTTCGGAGCCTGGAAGAGTGTATACTCTTTGCCGTCATTGTCCACAACCTTCTTTGAACGTGCAAGGTCTTTCCCTGCGTCGGTTGTGACCGATTTAAACACGGTCTCGAACCTGCGGTATGAGAGGAAGTTGCTAGTGGCAGTCAGAGCTGCGATGGCTGCGTTCATGTCCGGGGTAACCGTTGTGAACTTGTTACCCACCATCATGCGGTTAGCAACTGGCATGATGGCCGAGAGGGCTATCAGGACTCCTTTGTGCACTATGTGCAAGCACGATTCGAATTTCTTGCGATCCTCACTCATTTTCACGTCATCGTCCATTTCTTTGATGGTGGCCTGAGGAATACCTTTTATGCTAGTGTATTGTTCGGCCAGTTTTGTGAGGGTTTCTGCCGGTTTAAAGGCATCAAAATGGCCTCTCAGGTTTTTGCGCATAAGCGAACAGGTGTTGATTCGCTTTTTCTTGTCCGCTCGGATCTTTTTGGCCACTTTCTCGGTGATATCCGCGAAAGTGCCTGGATGCGGGTCATCTGACTCCGAGTCCGTTGTCGTCGAGTCATTGGACGAGTCTGAGGAGGAAGATTTTGCTTTCTTTTTCTTGGACTTAGACTTCTTCTTCTTAGTCCTTTTGACCTTCCTTGTTTTGTTGCGGGCTTGGTAGTAGTCGTCGCCTTCGGATGAAAACTTGTTATGGCGCCGCTTCTTCCCGATGATGATTTCTGAGTCCGTTGTTTGTGGTTCAGATAAGTCCTCCCAGTCTGATTGGTCGGAAGGTGAGGCCCGTTTAGTGGTCGTTTTAGGCGGCTGTGTTGGGAGCAGATGTTGCAGCTGCTCACGAATGAGCCTCACCATCTGCTCATTGGGGTCTGGTTGGGAAGGCCCTGGCTCCGGGGAGCGGTCACGTGACGCGCCCGATAAGAGACCCGGGGTCGCGTCCCCCTCGCTGAGCGTGTGTGGAGCACCTTTGCTAAATCGCTTCGCGGCCATCTCGAGTCGTCTGAAAACAACCAAAAGGGGTGTTTAGCACGAACTCAAGGAATAACTGAACCAGTGGAACAGTGTGTAAGGGGCATGTAGCCCTTATAGGGTAAGAAAACTGTATTTACACCAGTTTTATACCAGGCATGATTAAGCTAAGGTATCACGAAAGCGTAACGGTCGGAGAACCGAACCGAAACGAATCGAGGGGTAGGGACCAGTGTACTGTCCCACCCACACTCTCTGTATCATAGACTTCTCCCCCCTGTGGCTTCAACGCCAACAAGTTGGAGAAAATATTATGAAACTCGGAGGTACGCCTCAGGAAAAACTATCATGACGACGAAATGGCTCCAGCCAACATGTCTCTCCGTTGGGCAACGGGCGGCAAAAATAAATGCTATCTAAGCGACGAAATGACTCCAGCCAACATGTCTCTCCGTTCGGCAACGGGCGGCAAAAATAAAATGGATGCCTCAAAACTACGGCACCGGATAAACACAACGCTTGTAAAAGTTACTTAGTACAAGTAAGCTTTGTCTTAAAAAGCTTATAAGCGTGTGCTATAAACATTCATAAACCAATATACCAGTTTATGTTCCGGTACTTACAGTAGAAGTGAGTAAATCCGTGGTAAAAACTGCTGAGCTGCTCGTAACGTTCCTCCAGTTATGAGCGGAATATGCTAATTGCTGAACCCGGATGTTGCTTCCTTCTCCCTCGGCCTCGAGTAGCCGAGGCGTTGTACTGAGGTAAAAAAGATCTATAATGCTTCTTCGCTATTTGCCACCAGGGTGGTTACTAACATAATAAGGTCACCCAGAAAACAAAACAGGATGCGGTGTTGCATGTTATCGCTACAACATTAACTGACCAAAGGGCGATACCGGATATGCTTACACCGCACATATATTACAAGCAGTATGTGTAGTGTGTGTGGTGTGTGTATGTAGTGTGTGCAGTGTATATGTACTATTTGGGTAGGGTGGGTATAGTGTGGGTGTAGTGTGGGTAGTGTGTGTGTAGTTTGTGCATAGTGTAGGTGTAGTGTGTGTAGTGTCTGTAGTGTGTGTGTAGTTTGTGAGGTCTGTATGTAGTGTGTGTGGTCTGTATGTAGTTATATGGTGTGTATGTAGTGTGTGTGCTCTGTGTGTAGTGTGTGTGGTCTATATGTAGTGTGTGTGGTCTGTATGTAGTGTGTGTGGTCTGTATGTAGTGTATTATAGTCGGGTAGATCTATGAGAAATTACCACCCTACCCCATACAAACTGCTACAAAAGGTTTTTCAACTGTTTCTGATAGTATTGGATGTGAAGAATATCATACTAAAAATCTACCAAAGTCTGACTACCGGAAAGTTGTTAAATCCAAGATGGCGTCCAAAATGGTCACCATTACCTTAAAATAGCTATAACTTCCTTACTATTCACTATAGAATGGTAATTAAGGTGTCTACTTACAGATTTAGGGGTCAAGGAACACAATGAACCCAGTCAAATCACCGTTGAACAATTAGGATGTGAGGAAATCAAAGATGTGCCCCCAGCTCTGCCAATTTGGATTTCCACCTCTGTGCATAACTTACAGCTTCATCAAAGGCCGGTTGCTCTCATACCATGTCTATGTGGTTTGGGAGGTTAAAAATCCCTTGGGTCGGTAAAAGTGTAGGCTCGGGCTTTCTATCGACCAGCAGTGGAATGAGGAAGACCAGTCGTCTATGACTGAAATTTCCCCTGCTTAAACAACTAATGGACCAATAAAAAAATAAAAATAAAAGAAAATGGTCACCAATACCTTACAATAGCTATAACTTCCTTACTATTAACCCTAGAATGGTAATTAAGGTGTCTACTTCCAGGTTTTAGGGGTCAAGGAGTTCACTGAAAACAGTCAAATCACCATTTAACAAACAGAACACCGGAAAATCCAAGATGGCACCCAAAGTGGCCACCGATATCCAACAATTCATGCAATTGATGTATGAGAAACCATCACAGCACCACTACCACCATCATGCCCTCTTCACCCCTTTGTAAAATCATGGATTTTCCCCGGTATTTAAAAGGTAATGTATGAAAACATCTGCAGCCTATTTTACAATTTCAATCAACAAGTTAATTACAGTGTAGAACACTAACATTTCCGTCAACTAGTTTATCTGCGCTGATGGCATTACACAAATTAATGCCCATTGTAGTACACATGTTACATGGCAAATTAAACCTATATTACAAAAGTCTTTTAGTTCTGTATGTTAAAAGGAACAGAACATTATAGTCATATATTGATAGTGCTGCCATCTACATTAATCAAGAAAAAAGACTCCTCTACCAAATTCAGATTTTTATTACAGATTGACCCTTATATGATAACTTGATATTTGACCAGAATATTTTCAATGATTTGTAAACACCATCGAACCCACAAGTAAGTTCAAATACTCTAGCTTGCTTCAATCCATTTGAGAAAATAAGCATTTTCAAAGATATGTTGTTAGTAAAGGCTTATGACGAGGAACACTTGACGTTTCCTATCCTTGGGGATGAAATGAAAGAATTTCTGTGTGGTGAATATTCTCTTCAATACAGCAATCAATACCTCAAAAGCAAATTGAGGGAACGCTATGGGAACTTCATATATATATATAACAAAGGAGAACCCCTTCATGATATAGTGATCTTCGAACGTATTTCAAAAGTGTTAAGGGGAGTGATGAGGAATCCCAGAAAAGAGCAATCTTTGAAACTGATCAAAAGTGACATAAAAACTGAAGCCACCTCTGTTGCTGACCAATATGCAGGTACAGATATGGCGAAACTTGATACTGAATTGCAATATCTTCCAGACATTCTTCACACAATGCTTGCTTTTCTGTTTGTCAGGAAGGATAAACAGAGTGTAGTATTTCTGGGGTACTCGGCCGCTCAGAGCTCCAGAGAATACCATAAACTCTTCCCCTTCATATCACCTGTGATGCCTCCCTTAATCAACCCTTAATCATACCCATCAACAAACTCATAAGGAAGAAAGGTAAGACAAGTCACACAGATTAACAGTGAAGAAGTTGTGCTTTATTGGCATCAACTCCTGTACACCTAATAGTGACCTACCACCTCTTATATAGGAACATCTCTTCATTAATCTCAGGCATCATATATGAACATATATTTCACATAGCTTATATCATGTCAGAATGGGAGTGGGATAGTATTACTTTTAGATTACATAACCTTGTCCCCACTCCGTCGCCCAAGAATAATAATGCTCTCTGCCAATATATAATTCTGAACCGAAAATCCGTGTATTTTTACAAGAGAAAGGCAGCTGGAATTTGCCAGGGAGTCTGGTCACGTGGTGTCCTTGTGCCATTGCAGATCGGTCTTACCATACAGACATATCATTAGCATTACCCAAGGTTCATTGTAGATACTCTGTATTAAATGGGTTTTCCTCATCCTACAACAAAGTTCTCAGATTCGAAAAGAATGCTGCTGATACTGTTGATCTTGACAATTTGGGTGAGAATGTTGATTCATAAGGTATGGCCGTACTATTCGCAGGGGACAAGTTTGTTTGTTCGTTGGTTTACGTCCTAGCAACATCTGAAGTCATCAGGATGGATACTGACTTGTGAGCACTCATGGTGACTTTATAGTGCTGCCCCACTGGGAAAACAGGCCGCCAGCACCATGACCTGATATCCCACTCCTTCCTTGAAGATTTATACTGCCTATCATGGATAAGTCAGAATAGATTTGTTTTCACCATTAGACAGTTTGTTGATAGAAAGCCCGAGCCTACACTTTTACTGACCAAGGGATTTTTAACCTCCCACACCACATAGACATGGCATGAGAGCAACTGGCCTTTGTTGATGCTGTAAGTTATACACAGCGATGGAAATCCAAATTAGCAGAGGTGGGGGCACGGGGAATCGAACCAGTGACCCTCAGATTAGGAGTCCGACCTAGAAAAAAGTCAGACACTCTAACCACTCTGGCACAGAGAACACCACAGTTATGGTGTAGGTAGGGTGGGTGTAGTGTATGTGTAGTGTGTATAGTAGACTGAGCCAACCAGTCCTTGCCCTATCCTAATAAAGCTGAGCGCCAGGCTAGGAAGCAACAAGTATCAATTTTTAAGTCATTGATTTGACTCGACCAGGATTTGAACCCACAAACTCAGGGATTTGGATTTCCCGATCTCCCAAAACAGGAGACCGACGCTCTTACTTATTTGGCCACCCCGTCTGGTCGCTGGAGACAATGTTGACCACACAATTCTCACTATTGATGGAAAAGGCACATTTCATAGATGGGTATGATCGCAGCCTTGGGACCAGGATGAAGGGCAAACCAGATCGTTGCTAGAGGAAGTATCTCAGAACTGAAATACATGGAGAAGACAAAGATTGACATAGCGGAGTATCACTTTGCCAACCATGCATGCTGTAAGATATTGTTTAAAGAACTTCTAAAACTCAGCAAATGTGATTGGACTGTTGATGTGCTCTGGGAACTTTCATTCAGCTTCAAACAGGCAACTCCAAATTAGCATGGTATGATGCATATTAATTATTATTCATCAGAGGTGTATAAACACCCAGGTCAGTCTGTACTGTATCTGCCTATGATCGTCCTGTACTCAGGGGACAAGACCTGTATTTCCACATTCAAATTTCTTTGAAAACAGGCAACAACTCACAACATTTCACCGATAATAAGATTTTACCAGCCTCTGTACTGGAAAGCTAGTGAGATCACCATAAGCCGTGTTCACTCGGACAAAATGTGAGGCGCATCACACAAATCGAATCAGGTGAGGCGAATTAGCCATCCGTTCACACGAGCACCGATGCGACTGAAAACTCCCCAAAACAACAACACACAAGCACTGCTTGGGCCGGAAGTCGATATCTGCGCATGAGCAAGTCCAGGCTAACCAGCGCCATTTTGGGTTCGACAATGCTGGCACCAGAGAGTGTGGGTTCGACCTAGATATGTAATGACTGAATCGTATTGGTTTGGAACGGTCAAAACTTCTGCTGGGCAGTGAAACCCTAAAAATAAATGATAAAAAAAATATATGTGCACATCTAGCAGGTTCATAGACCAAATTATAGTATATAGATCGACGTGCTTAGTCCGCATCACGTAAGTCGGTTGCGTCCACACGGGCAAAATTATCCGCATCACAGGAATCGATTCACGTAGACTACCTCGCTTAGGTGGTTTACAGGATCCGCATCACGTGAATCGAATCAGCCCTAATCCGCATCAGACGTGCGTTCACACGAGAAATGTGATGCGAACTATACAAGTCGCTTTCTACGAATCGATTTACATCGTCCGTGTGAACACGGCTATAGACACACCACAGAACCACAGAACAGGCACTTGAAGGAGATCATACTATTGTTGAGTTGCTTTCTTATGCTCATAAATTTGTTGGGAGCAATTGGATCTCATGAGCAGCAGACGACTCAAAGACATTCTACAAGCGATATATGGTGAAAATTCAGTAGTCTATATGAGAGGGAATGCACTCCAAAGAGCTATCTGGGGTCATCTGCTTATAGACAAATGTCTTAACCATGTGATTGTGTCAGACATGGCTGGTGACAGTCCTGAGAATATTGTATCATCAACACCTGGACATCTACCCCCTACTGCGTCCTCTACCAAACTTCACTGTCCCAGAGTTTACGAGAGGATAATGGTTTAGTTGGGAAGGAGAGTGGCATGGATGTGTTGAAGTGGGGTTGGATGTTGGAAGTTGGAAGACAATCAACTGATTCCAGTAATGTCGGATATTAATGCTGCCGCTGACAATCTCCTGAAGAGATTCCTTCAAAATACAAAACTACCTGTAGAACATTTGGTGCCAAAAGGGGGTTGTCGACACGTCTCCGTGGACTGTTAGTGGTCCTTGATGTTGAAGGTTGTTCCTTTCCCTTGGGAAGCTCATCAAGTCTTTTGCTACTGATGTTATTGCTGCTAACCATGTGTACAAATATACGGTCTTTCGGTCATGATAGCCGAGCTTGGAATCATATCAATATCTCGGGTGACAGAGTTGGGGACCATTGTTATGTAATAGTGATGCAATGTGTGCTCACTCGCTGTGTGACATGGAAATAACTATGTGTAAATGTTATGATGCACAGTGACCGGGACTGCGGTATGATGTCCGGATATTAAGATACGGCTACTAATTACAGGATGTTTCCTCCATGTACCAGGAAGAGTGCAAATGGAGCGGGACATGTATTATTGTTTCATGTAACTGCATGATGATTACTTATTACTATGTGACCACTGGGTAAGCACACAGCATACATTATGGACACCACCTGCCCTTGGGTTGAGTGGCACCCCTCCCAGGCTGCAGAGGTGTCTAATTGGCTGGCTGTGTGAGCCCAGTCACCTTTGGGCTCCTTGTACTTGCTGGACAGACAAATACTCACTCTAGAGATACCAAAGGAAGCAGTTCACCTCTGAGCTGTGTGTAACACCTATAGGACTTAGGCTCAATGGGCTGTAGGTACTGATTTTGACTGAACAAGCAGAAGCTATGTGGGTCCGTGCAGCAGGTTGTATGGAGTCAGGGTGGCAGGTAGTATCTATACTAACACATTTACCAGCGTTGGACATCAGTGTCGACATGATATCAGCCGTGCAACATGGTGTCAGTCAGTGAGTCACATTGCACCAGACTCCGCTCACAACCTGCACACTCAACATAGCAGGTACACACACCACGTCACTCAGTGTTTTTTTTTTTTATATATAATGTAAATCTCATTGGATGTACTCCAAATACGGATAAAAACTAAAACCATTCAATATCGTGCCGTGCTATTCCTTTTCGCGCCTATAGTTTTTTTTAAACGTATTTCTTTATTCATTCGAATAAAAGAAACAATTCAGCAGGTGATAATCTTCAGACATTGCACAATTATAGACGATTTAATTTATCTAATAGGTCTTGACATAATGTTTGACTAAAGAGCAACGCTTCGTGTGAGACGAATGGAAATGCGGACAATCTCGTTTGGTGTAATAATCAGTGACTTCATATGGCACTAGTCCCATTTGGCCGAGCTGAAGGCACTCTTGTATCTGTGCAACATGTGTGCAATAAAATTGCAATCAGTTACCCTCCATCCGACCACTTCTTACCCATCGCTGAACCCTTAAAGTTCTGGTCACGTGATCTTACCCCATATTGCTTGCATCAATATTCTATGTATCCTAATTAAAAACCACACTTAGAATGGGCTACTTGATCTTGACCCAAGAAAGTTGGGATTGATCGGCCTAGCACCACTAGACTGATGACTACTATTGTTAGTTCTGTGACGTCACACAGGGAAGTGAAGGGCGGCCTTAGATAGGTTATACTACATATTTAAAAGGATCCAAATTTACTTTAATTGATAGTAGGGTTTGTACTACTTTCCAAGTCTGTAATATTCCCTAGCCTACGTCACTGAGGACAGTCATTAAGAGCTGAATGACACCAACAGTCACAGCTGGACCACACAGACCCCCAGACCATGGCTGGGCCCGAAATAACTAATAAAAACATAGCTTCTTTCAAGATGCACACATTATGATCAGTATTACTATTAATAGTATTATTCGCTCATAATGATTGTGAATAAGTAATGTTTTGGTCACGTGATTTCCTCTTTAAAGATGGCCTCAGCCCACTAGGCCACCACAAAACCCACACACGCTATTGCTCAGGTTCTCTGCTTTTCTCGGCTCCCGTTCTCACCAAGGTCACCCGCTGGGTGACATGTCAAGAGGTCATCACACAATCGTTCTGACGTCACTCACTGAATCGTCATGTGTGACATCAAAAGGTCACCACTGGGCGTTGTAGGTCAAATACACAGAGTTGACTCAACCTCGGCGCGGTTGAACCGAGTGTTATAAGGCTGACAAGTGGAATGCCATTTCCAGTGGAGTGTGGGTTCTGAGGACTCACAGAGTGTGCTTTATAACGACGCTCTCCTACAGGTTTTAGTGGAAATTATGGTTTGTTTGTTGTTTTACATCCTAGCAACATCTTATACCCCTGTCACACTACAACATAACAAGCAAACGTAAGCCTGACATGATCACGTTTCGTCATTACGTTGACTTACATTGGGTTATGTTATGATGACGTCAGAATGACGTTAGACTGATGTCGAGCTACGTCACGTTACGTCGTGTTACATCGGCGCGCGTCAAAGTTTTGAACCTGTTCAAAACTTTTGACGTAACTAGAACGTAAGGGTTTACGTTCGGCGTACATTCTGTACACGTTCGGCGAACGTCAATGACGTTAAATGGACGTTAGTCAAACGCTGGTGGCGTGAACGTGCAGTGCGCGTAGTGAAAATGTCGGGATAACGGACGCCTAACGGACATCCAACGTACGTTTACCGTGTTGCCACCGTTTCATGACGTAAGTAACGTAAGGTAACATAAAGCAACATAGTTCTGGCGATTGAATAACGTTAATAACGTCCCGTCAGCATAATTACGTTGTCCTCTCTCGTTGAACGACGCTATCACTACGCTTTACCGACGTTACGCTCTCGTCAACTACGCTGCATCCACGTTCAACTTGTGCCAAAATTTGCATACTACGCCGAGAAGTTCAACGTTTTTCACGTTCTCCCTAAGCTGATGTTGTTATGTCATAGTGTGACAGGGCCTTTAGGTCATATCAGGACGGGTACCGACTTATAACAATGCGCACTCAAGGTCAGTTTATAGTGCTTCTCCACTGGGAGACCAGCTCGCAGCACCATGACCCGATATCCCACTCAGTCACATTATCCAGACACTGAGCCAACCAGTCCTTGCCATATCCTAATAATAATGCCGATCGCCTGGCTAGGAAGCGACAAGTATCAATTATAAAGTCATTGGTTTGACTTGACCAGGGTTTGAACCCATGACCCATGGGTTCGGATGCCCTGATTTTCCAAAACAGGAGACGGACGCTCAACTCATTTAGACATCCCATCTGGTTCTGAAATGATGGGAGAAGTAAGCATTCTGCTTTTTTTTTTAAACAAAAAAAAGGACCTCGAGCCATCCTCCCTGCGCATATGCTACAGAACATTCGGAGGACGGGTCGGGATCATAGAATGTGCAGTTCGTCATAGCGTTAAGCCCAGAACCTGACGCATTTGTGATGGATCCGTTCCAAACGATAATGCGTAGACATGACCAGAATGACTACTGCCATCATAGCATTAAGCCCGGAAACCTGCGCATTTGCAGTGGATCCTGTCAAAGCATTAATGCCCAGGCCCAGCTGGTGTGGCCAGGATGGAACAGCTGCTGCCATCATAGCATTAAGTACGGAACATTTGCAGCGGATCCCGTCAAGCGTTAATGCTTGACCACGGCTGGTGTAGCCGGCTTGGATCGTAATTTTCCATACGGCTATGGTTAAGCCGGAAAAGACAGCAGCATGTAGAGACCAGAGTGGCTCTTACATACGTGCACAAGTTGGCACCATGGGAAAGCTAGAAACTATTGGATCATGGCATGCACCACCTGGTGCTCCTCTTTTTACCCTCATTTTAACCTGTTTAAATATCTTTAGTTATTACATATATATATTATGTACTGAGTGAGAACGTCAGCTAAGGATTTAGTGTGGCGTGGACGCGGTGGTGGCGCCAACAGTCATGTTGAGTGAATAATTAAAGAGTTGATGGCACAGAAAACCTGTGAGTTATACTCGTTCAATTCTTAGATATAACTATACGGTAGTACCTGTTTTCAATGAGTCCTGTGATCGGTGATGCTCCCTACCGTGTGCAAATAATCTTTGAATTATGAAACTGCTCTGACAGGTCACCTATGGCAGAACAACACTGGTCTGGGTGCAAATTTGCTCTTTGAAGACAGATACTACTATATACATTAAAGCTGCCTAGTCCGATGAAGCATCAAATTTTCAAAATCAAAATAATTATCTAGAATTGACTCTACCTATCTAACTTAGATACACTTATTAAGCATTTGTTGCGGGAATAGCAAGTGAAGTTACTGGAACCTGTAAAGCCCCAGTCACACATAGCCGGACGAGCCCCGGATTTTAAGCCGGACCACCCACAGACCAACGGCCCGGACTGTCCCAGACCGCCACGGATAAAATCACTGTTTTCGTCGACTTTTGCCTCGCAGTCACACTTTCCCAGACGAGCCCCGGACGAGCCCCGGACTGCCCCCGGACCGCCCCCGAAATGGCCCCGGATGAGCCCGGACCGGCCCCTAACTAACCCGGATGAGGCTGGACCACCCCCGGACTGCCCCGGACCACCCCCGGACTATCCCGGACTGCCCCGGACCACCCCCGGACTATCCCGGACCACCCCCGGACTATCCCGGACCTCCCCCTGACCACCCCCAGCTGTCCGGGAGTGGTCCATGGCTAGGCCGGGGGTAGTCCGGGACAGTCCGGGGATGGTCTGGGGATGGTCCGGGTCAAACCGAGGCTCAAAATTACCCCGGCCCCGGACAGGACAGGCCCGGTCCACCCCGGACCACCCCCGGAATAGCCGGATCACCCCCGGACCACCCCCGGATCAGGCCGGACCAGGCCGGATTGAGCCCGGATCACAAAATCCCCCAGCCCACCCCAGATGTTTTAAACATTTTAAAACATCCGGGGCCGAGCCCGGACAGCACCGGACGAGCCACGGATCAGGCCGGATCGTGGGGTGTCGGCACAGACGAGCCACGGATCGCCACGGATCACCCCGGATGGCAGTCCGGGGCTCGTCCGGCCCCTGATCTGGGTGTGTGTGACTGGGGCTTTACTGCTGAAGCCTATCATGTCAGAGTGTTGGCATGCTTGCCAAAACTAATTTTACATGTTTGCACTTCAAACATCTCAAAACTTAGCAATTTAAAATAAAGTTACTTCAAACGAAAGCAAGGTAAATAATGAAATCAATTTTATATATTTATCTCAGAAAATGACAAACTCAAAACCATCGGACTATGCAACTTTGAAGAATGTATTATTATTAATATTACAGTTAAACTAGACTTACCTGTAAGTTGACGTATTACTTAGATTCTTATGAATCTACCTAATACGAAGACGAGGATCAGGGGAGAGAGGTACAAGTAGTCTGCGCTAGTCGATCCCAGTCAGCATTCGTAGTATGAGGAATAATAACTAAGCTAATAACCCCCCCTACTTCCCACTACCATACAGTCCGGTGTCTTTCATAGCTCCCACACTTTTAACCAATTTGTATTAGTTTATATTTCTTAGCTCACTGAACTATATGGCGTGGGTGGGAGGGCCCCTGATCCTCGTCTTCGTATTAGGTAGATTTATAAGAATCTAAGTAATACGTCAACTTACAGGTAAGTCTAGTTTAACTGTAATATTCTTACCTCATCTACTAATACTAGAAGCCTCCGCCAGGGGAGAGATTTCATAGTCTTAGTTATTATTCTGAATCTTACTATAATTATTATTTCTTCATTAAGTTGTCTGGTATTCTATCATTTAACTCATTATTCATGTCTTACCTTTAACCATTATCTCCATTTAACACAAGTCTTGTATTAAAGTTCCAACATCAACATCACTTTATTACCTCATGTCAAATAACAATCTTCTCCACAAACCAAAGCATCCATAATTGAACAACTCTTTCTAAATTTTATCCAATAATTTGTTTAACATTACAATTCTCATCTTCTCCTGCTGGCTGGTTCCAAAACCGCCCTTTGTGCCTGTCCTGGATCACTTATTGTTTTATTATAATATACTGCAAAAGACCTTGCATCCTTCCATGATGCATTTCTCCTAATCGCATTCAGGCTCACCCCCATTGCTCTGGCTTTCGACGCAGCTGCACCCCTGGTGCTATGTGCCGTATAGCGATCTGTGTCAATCCCTGCCATGTTCAATGCATTTAGAGTCCAATGTTCCAAAGTAGCCCTTGAAATTGGCTTAAACGGTGCTATATAAGATGACAACAATTGAGAATTCCCTGTCCTAATTTTCTCTGTATGTTGCAAATACCTGGTTATAGTTCGAACAATACATAACTTCCTGTTTTTAGGATAAGCAAACAAAGTAACTGCATCCAGAGGCTGGCCTAACTCGTTGTGCTTAAGCAACACCTTCATCCTAAATGTAATGCTCTCTGTTTTACATAACATTCTATCTACTTGTAGATTCAAAATCGTTTGTCCTCTTTGCGAGGAAACCAACAAAATCAACAAAGTTAGTTTCAAAGTTAACACCTTCAACGATAAACCCGTATTAGAACCCAAACTTTCTAACCAGATCAAAACTCTATCTACTGACCAAATATCCGAGTAATGAGGTTGTGGTGGTCTTTGCGTGTAACAACTTTTACAAAACCATTTTACTAAAAAATGTCCTATTGTGGTGCCCTGGAAATTTGGCAAGACTAAACTCAGTGCGCACCTGGCCATGTTTATCGCTCCATAACCTACTTCAGTCTCAAAATACATTCTTAAATATTCAAGTATATTAGAAATGTTAGGATTTAAGACAGGGATATCCCTCTCATATGCCCATAAAGACCATCTCTTTAAATAAGTTTTATAAGCTTTTTTCGTTGACTCTGTCCAAGTAAAATTAAAATACTTTAGCACTTTATCATTTAGACCATAACCTTTTAACGCATTGGCCAAAAAAGGAATGCTGATAATCGGGTGCTTTTTACTAAGTCTACGTCTTGACTTATGCTTAACTGTCCTTGCCCAATTAGGTTTTTCGGGCTCCATGAAAATGTATGACTCCTTAACGCTAGTCTTTTCAACAGAGCTAGCCACGGTTGGCCAGTCCAGTGCGGGGCAACCACTATTGCCCGGGCGTTGTCCTTCTGGAGTTTCCGAATGACTGTCGGTAGCAGCCTAAAAGGCGGAAAGCAATAATAGAACATATCAGTCCATTCAAATGAGAAAGCATCTACTTTCCGACAACCTGGGTCCGGTTCCCAGCTCACATATTTTGGCAACTTATAATTTATTCTAGACGCAAACAAATCAACATCCGGTGTACCAAACTCATCACAGATACTTTGGAAAATATGTGGTGCTAACGCCCATTCTACTTGCTTTTTAAAACACCTAGATTTAAAATTAGCCAGCATATTCATAATCCCTGGTATATGAGCAATGGATAACCAACAATTATTCAACTGGGCCCAATTCCAGATTTCTCTACTCTCGTTCACACATGCTTCAGATCGAGTGCCACCCATATTTTTTACATACGCCAAAGCTGTGGTACTGTCTGTTCTTATTCTAATGTGTTTATTATTTTCCTTACAAAGACTCTTTAATCCAAATAAGATTGCTCGTAATTCAAGTACATTAATGTGATCTAACTGAGTTGGATCCCACTTTCCACCTGTCTCCGACTGGGCTGTGTGCGCTCCCCAGCTGTCTAATGAGGCATCCGTAAACAATTCAACCTCTGGATCCATCCGACGTATTATCCTTGCCATTTTTAAATTCTGTAACCACCATGTTATATCTGCCTTTCCCTGCACTGATAACCACATAGTCTCATCAAAATTACCTTTCGCTCTACGTAACGCTTGAATCTTGTCCCTTTCCAACGCCTTATAATGAACCGCTCCAAACTCCACTCCTGGACTATATGCCACCATGAGCCCTATTAATCCCATGACATCCCTAATTACTGGTGTCTCCTGAGTGAACACATGTTGGGCAATACCCTTAAATTTATCTATTTTCCCCAACGTTACCGAAACATTCATGTTTATGGAATTTATCTTAAACCCCAAAAATTCTAATTCTAATCTCGGCATCAATTCCGATTTTTCTTCATTTATTATAAACCCTAAGCTTTTGAACAGATTCACCGTATCGTCTACCGCTTGTTGACATTCTTCCTTAGTATTCCCCATAATAAAACTATTGTCTATGTATGGAAAACAAACATGTCCTAGTTCCCCCAAGTAGGAATAAACCGGTTTTAATAACTTTGTGAAAAACCTAGGTCCTGGTGCTAGACCATTTGGCAGCACCTGATATTCATAGATACTTTCATTCCAGAAGAATCTCAAAAATGTTCTATGTTCAAACCTTACGGGTAGCGAATAGTATGCATCCGTCAAATCCGCACTAGCCATCCAACTGCCATAGGTAATAAGGTCTAATGCCGTATTTAAATTAAACATTTTAAAATGTTGATACTCAATTTGATTATTTAACTCTGTCAAATCCAAAATCATTAGAAATTTCCCATTCGGTTTCAGTCTTAGAAAAATATTTGAAATCTATTGACCCTCTACCGGTCGTACTTTACACAAGACTTGTTTATCTAATAAACTTTCAATCTCCCGCGCAACAAATTCCTTTTCCTGAGAATTCATTCTATACGGTAAAGGCACTCTGCTTTGAACAGGTAACGAGGTAAATGGTATTGTCAACCCAATGACACAATCACGTACCCACTGGTCCATTGTAATTCTATGCCAATTCTCTCTATAATTAACTATGTTACCGGCTTTAGGCAATACATTACTTGACACAGATATTACATTCCTAAGCAAACCACTCACCTGACTCGGTGGTTCTACTTCTGAAAACCCCTCTGAAAACCCCTCCCATTGGTCATGCACTGGCTATTTTGGTGGAATTGATTGGGCCCATAACCACCTGCAGTCTATTGAACCGTGACTGCATACCTGGGCACGCATTCCAATTATACGGCATACCTCTGCCTGTTACCATTCTCCCCCTGAGATTCCACTGACCTCTAGGCCTGAACGATGATTGGAATGACCTCTGATAAAAATCATTAGATCTCCGCCATTTTCTCCATTTATGCCTGGTGTAGTGTTCATTACAGTATGAGACGCACATGCACTCTTAATGATTTTCTTGTTTTTGTCAGCCAAATCTTCCCCTAACAAATTTTCAGTTGGAAGCTCTTTTTCTCCGTACGCATTAGTTTTAGGTTTAATCACTTCTTTACCAAGGAAACTATTCACTACCTTCTTTACATTTTGTAGTCTTTCCCCTGTTAACTGGTTATGTGTTAGGACGAGAATTTTTACTAAATCTAACATTCTAAGTGCTTGTTCGTCTAATTCCTGGTCACCTTTCCCGTGTGATAGAATTAATGCTACCGTGGGTGCCGCCGCAGTGAGTGCTGCTACTACACCCTTTGAAGCCAAAAACATATTGACTCTTCTGCTAATTCGCCTCACGTGATTCGATTTGCCTGATTCGCCTCACATTTTGCCCGTGTGAACACGGCTAATATATTGACTCTTCTGCATACTTTCTCGCGTCTTGGAATCTAATTTCTTCATTTAACTTTTGAACACGCGCTTCCGGAATATTCTTAATATCCGTATACTGCCTAGCCAGATCATTAAGTGCCTTCTTTGGCTTATTAAAGGCATAAAAATGTGCAATAGCCCCAGCTAAATCATTATCTACTTCTATCCTATCCTTAGTAGGTTTACAAATTTTCTTATAGAGCGCACGTAGCTCAGAGTGTAGGACTCCTTCATGTAAATTTTCAGACAAGGTGTACACCGGTCGTAGCCTGCCTTGTTCTACTGCCGGAGGCTCTTTCTGGGTAGTCTTAGACGGTTCCATTTCCGCCGGTGCGCCTTGCGCAGCCTGGGCCACCCCAACATTTTTTAACACCCGTGGCTGTGATTCCGAAACAAAACCCGAATTATCCACAAAATACTCCTCCTCCTCTAATTCTACCGGCCAAGCTCCTAAATCCGCATTATCGTAATTTCTAGGATCATCTAACTCCTCACCTTGTTGCTAAAAATAATCCCCCAGGTTATCACTCGGTACATTAGACAACAATTTTGGCAGTGACTGTAACAGTAGCAGGCACCGGTGCAAGAACCAACCTCGCTTGTTCATTATTTGCCATTAACTCTACATAAGCAGCATTTTTCTCAGTCAACCCCTTTATCTCTCTAAACATTGCATGCATTTCTGCAAATTCCCTACTGTCCTGGTCTACATTAGCAGGCACAGTGGAAGGCTGATCTGTGGGAGCATTGGTAACAGTAGAGGCAACCAGTGGTGGTTCAACATGCGCCATCTTGGTTTTTCTTGCAACTCGCTTTTTCTTCCCAACGACCGGTTGTCACTTATTTCATGAGGCTCATGTCTGGTCACATCAGGAGCCAACATGACAAGCTGTACTTATCTTCCTGCCACACGAACCCACCGCGGGAGACTGCATGGTCTGGCTTCGGGACAGGGAACGCTGCGTATTACTGTGTAATAACCCTCACACTCGTCCCTAACAAGAGAGTGTAAGAAACAATTTGTAAATAAGTCACCCAAACTATCTCACTATAACATCCAATAATACTAATATAAAACATACCTAAATTCAAACCTATAATGTTCCTACCACTAACTAAACCTGTGCTCCTCCGCCGATGCTGGTGGTCCGACTGCCGGCTCGCGACTGACTGGGATCGACTAGCGCGGACTACTTGTACCTCTCTTCCCTGGCGGAGGCTTCTGGTATTAGTAGATGAGGTAAGACTCATAGTTAATGTATTAAACATCACCAAATGACATGGTAAGTATATCGGGTGTGGTTAGATTTAGACAAGGATGTCAATTTTGGGTACGTGAATACACACAATGAAAAAGTGGGTAGGGTGCCTGCTTTTAATGCCTAAAGTGCTGCAATCAATACCCGGCCGAGCCAAACCAAACACGTACAGAATTGATATTTATTGCTACCTTGCTGGAAGGTGGACTTACTAACACTAGGTTATGGCAATGGTGCAGTTTCAGGATAATGTGACTGCGTGGAACAGTGGGTCATGGTGCCAGTACTACTGTACTGCATCCAGGGGGGGCAGCACAATAATTCGACATGAGCCCATGTCCACTGTCACAAGTTTGTACCCATAATGTACATGTATATACTACCAATCTAACCGACCATCCCCACAGATCGACCACTCCCCTATATCGATCGCTTTATTTGGGTCCTAACAATACCATTCTAAGGATATTCTAACTCCTTAAACCGACCACCTCCCTAAATGGGCCACATAAAGCCCGTCCCATGGTCGGTCGATTTAAAGAGGTTTGACTATATATATATGCATATATACGCATATCTGCATACAGGGTTCGCACTGTCTTGTTAAAGTTGCATAGTCTAGTGCGTTTTGAGCTTACATCAGTTTGGGAAGGTTCAATATTATCAATTTTATTATAGTTTCAAGTAACTTTGATGATAAACAGCTAACTTTGCAGATATTTGAGCGAATACATACAAAACGAATGGTGATTCACAGATACAAATAGCTTCAGCGGTATCAGGTCCAACCAAATTTACTTTGCGTGCCCTCTTATGCAGCAATAAATGCTTAACAAATGCACCAATACATGAGTTGGATATGTAGGATGCAATCTAGATAAGTGCTTTGAGTTGATGTTTTCAGCGGAACTGTGGGGCTTTAACAACCCATGGGCACTGGGCGTTCGTTATTCCAGGCTGCAAGCACCGTTTAACTAACAGTTGGCAGAGGAAACTGAGGAAAGGTTCACTCGCATATGATACAATGGTAGGGAACAGACACCAACGGTTTGCAAAAGGACCAGGATGCTGACACTGACCCCCTCCCCCCCCCCCCGCCCCCCACACACACGGCGTCATTCTGCGGCTTCTGCCTCCGGGCCATGGAGCGGAGTGTGGTGCTACCCCCCCCCCCCCTCCCCTCCTACCCACCCACCCCCACACACACAGCGTCCTTCTGCGGCTTCTGGCTCCGGGGCCTTGTAGCGGCATGTGGTGCTCCCCCCCCCCCCCCCCCCCCCCACACATGGCGTCATTCTGTGGCTTCTGCCTGCGGGCCATGTAGCGGCGTGTGGTGCTACCCCCCCACCCCACCCCCAACCCCCACATGACATAATTCTGCGGCTTCTGCCTGCGGGCCATGTCGCTGCGTGTGGTGCTACCCCCCCCCCCCCCCCCCCCGCACACACACATTGTCATTCTGCGGCTTCTGCCTGGGGCCATGTAGCAGTGTGTGGTGCCCCCCCCCCCCCCCCCCCCTGTGGGCCATGTAGCGGGGTGTGGCGCTACCCCACCTCAAACACACACACATGGCATCATTCTGCGGCTTCTTCCTGTGGGCCATGTAGTGGAGTGTGGCGCTACCCCCTCCACACACACACAGCATCATTATGCAGCTTCTGCCTGGGGGCCACGTAGCAGCTTGTGGTGCTACCCCCCTCACACACACATGGCATTATTCTGCGGCTTCTGACTGCGGGCCATGTAGCGGAGTGTGGTGCCACCCTCCCAACACACACACATGGCGTCATTCTGCAGCTTCTGCCTGGGAGCCATGTAGCGATGTGTGGTGCTACCCCCCCTCACACACACACACACACAGCGTCATTCTTGTAGCGGAGTGTAGTGCTACACCCCACCCGCCACCCCCCCAACACACATGTCGTCATTCTGCACTTCTGCCCGTGGGCCATGTAGCGTCTAACTGGTGTGGTGCTACCCCCCCACACACACGGCGTCACCCCCCCCCCCCACCCCCAACACGCACATGGCGTCATTCTGAGGCTTCTGCCCCCCCCCCCCCCACCCCCACACATACACGGCGTCACCCCCCCCCCCCCACCCCCCAACACACACATGGCGTCATTCTGAGGCTTCTGCCTGCGGGCCACGTAGCGTCTAACTGGTGTAGTGCTACCCCCCCCCCCCCCCCCCCCCACACACACACACGGCGTCACCCCCCCACACATACACGGCGTCACCCCCCCCCCCCCACACACACACACGGCGTCACCCCCACCCCCACACATACACGGCGTCACCCCACCCCCACCCCCACACACGGCGTCACCCCCACCCCCACACATACACGGCGTCACCCCCCCCCCCCCCACACACACACACATGGCGTCATTCTGAGGCTTCTGCCTGCGGGCCATGTAGCGTCTAACTGGTGTGGTGCTAACCCCCCCCCCCCACACACACACACAACACACATGCTCCGACCAATCATTCCTCTCCAGATAGCACTGGATAGTCGAACAGAATGTCAACCACCGGCGCCACTCGAGCAACAGTTCGGCATTAAAAACAACCTACACCACGGTCAGCTATTGCCCACCGGCTGTAGTCCAATGTGCAAGTTTTATCGTAAGTGGAATTGAAATAAAGAGACTTTGTTCTTCCATTTGTTGTTTCCTACTAAGGCGAAACAAGTATTCTCGTTTCTGATTTAAAATAATTCTGAATTCGGGTTAAAGAAATTCTGGCTGTGGAAAATTCCAGGTAGGACCAGTTGATCGAGGTATTATTTGATTTGATGATGTGATATACTATTTCATACACTTGTTGATCAAACAAGGCGAATTTCAATTGCTCTTCCTCGTGTCACTGTTCCTTTCCAATAGTAGTAGTGCCAAATGTCAGACTCGACAGCGATAAATGCTACATTTTAAGTCATTGGCATAACTCGACCGGCTTGGAAATCAGGGTTCGAATCCCATGAAACATGACTTGCACCCATACATGCCCCACATCCTCCCATGACCGATACATGACTCAAGCATGACCCACAACCATGACTGACACGACTTACACATGACCCACATCATACCATCGCCGACACGTGACACTCACATATGTCTAACATCCTCCTTGACCGATACATGACTCAATCACATGATCCACATCCTCCCATGACTGATACATGACTCAATCACCCATGACCCACATCCTCCCATGAATGAAACACGACTCAATCACACATGACGCACATCAACCCATGACCGATACATGACTCAATCACACATGACCCACATCAACCCATGAGCGATACATGACTCAGTCACACATGAGCCACATCCTCCCATGAATGAAACACGACTCAATCTCACATGACCCACATCCTCCCATGACCGATACACAACTCAATCACACATGACCCACATCCTCCCATGAACGAAACACAACTCTGTCACACATGACCCACATCATCCCATGAGCGATACACGACTCAATCACACATGACCCATATCCTCCCATGAGCGATACACGACTCAATCACACATGACCCATATCCTCCCATGAGCGACACATGACACTCACACATGACCAGATCCGTCCCATCATAAACTTCTCTGCTAATCAACATGCTCTTTTCACAACTGACCATTACACCTTTAAAAAAAGACAAGAAAAGGGAGAACAAAATGAACTTACAGCACCTATTAAAAGTTGTGTACCACAAGGTCCAAAGTTCAAGCCCTACTGTTTCCTGTCTGTCATAAAGAAAGGCCCCGACACTGAACAGGATTCATATCGTCACTTACATATAACGGAGGAGGTTGTCTTGCCATACTTCCCCCCCCCCCCCCCCCCCCACCTCAATCAGACGCTCCCACTGGCCACTCATCCACACACATCCCGCACCAAAAAACACCCACAACACACGTCAGCCATCTCCCCCACCGCCCACATGCAACCATGTACCCCTCACACACCCACCTCCACCTCACCCATCCACACTCCAATATCCATTGACACCCCCCCCCCCCCCACCTCAATCAGACGCTCCCACTGGCCACTCATCCACA